>JADWOT020001304.1:0-120327 GCA_036345935.2 Taenia hydatigena
GATGTGGTAATAGATGCGAAAATGTGGATTTGGCCTAGGCGATGACAGAGTCTGTGCAAGATCATTTGTGTCACTTCGCGTTTGCAAGTTAAAAGCGAGATAAGATGCTGAGCAGACAGCGCTATCTCCTACGCCCAACGTTAATGCAATGAAAGGACTTGTTTACGGGACATTTGATCTTGACTATGTGTGCTGGGTGGGCTTTTGGGCAATCAGGCAAGAAGATAATTGTATTAGTTCATCACGTAGACTGATTTATGCTACGCAGTCGACGCATAAGAAACGTGCACACATTGAAGCCTACGACCATTTAGCTTCCTGCAAAGCAGATGCATTTCGATTGGAAGGAAGGACACAGAAGCGCAGACCAACGGCTTCTCCCACGCGCGCCCTCATGGCTACGTACCGCTTTCAACGAGTCAGTAAGGAAAGTGCTTGCAACTGGTTGGCTCACACAAAGACACGCGCTGCGATGGCGTTTGGATTTAGTAGCGCTTATTTATCACTTAACTATTGTGTCAATGTGGGCTTTGGAATGCAGTCACCTTGATTTGCCGTGACTAAGTTCATTTGCCGAGAAAGTCATCTGCTGATTTTCAAGGCACTTCCCACGCAATGAGGTGGTGGGATCACGTCATATGCAGTAGATGTTCACGCGAAATAATGCCAAAATCCACAGATCTTTCTCAAATTTCGACCGCTTTTGGGAGAGAAATTAAAGTGGCCTCTCTAAAAGAGCGCGCAACAACGGAGGGTGATAAAGATGTCAATGGTAATGCAAGCCAAAGATAACCAAATTGAAGAAAATCAGGGCTTATTTGGGCAGTAAGTAAGGGACATGTTGCGCAGTTATCAACCAAGAGATGCCAATAATTTTCCTTTTCAAAATGAGTTTATGACCCTGTTAATGTATTTTTAAAGTTTTGGTCAGCATTAAAGCTTGCAAAGGGATCGCGGTGGATTTTAAATGTAAACTTCGATCAATGAAAAATTTTTGCTCTCAAATATCCAAGATTTGCCAGAGCAACACGAGTAACAGCATAGAGCCTATCATTATTATGTCAAGATTAAATTCAAATGGCTGCATGTCCAGCTGTACGCTATTGTATCATGTACACATAAAAGAAATGGCAATGCATTTATCAGGCCCTATGGACGACGCAGGCCAGCGCAATCGACAAAGCCTCAAAAATCACCAGCAAACTGACCACCTGCTTCGGATTTGCAAATGCAGCAAACGACGCGACTATATTGTATCCCTTTTTATTAAATAATAAGAACCTGATGTTCAAAGCATGATATGCCTTTGATTCTATCACCTTCATGACTATCGGACCGACCGCAAGTGCAAGGCAGTGTCTTGAAGAGACGATTTTTAGCTGCCATTGCTGCGTTAAATTTAATGCTTATATTGTACTAGATTCAACATATTCTGGGTGCGCTTATTCGTCACAATTTTACAGTCATCCGCGTCTCTTCTCTTCTTCAAATTAAGATGTACGATTAATCAAATAGTATCAGAAAAAGAGATTTGAAAGAAGGGTTTTGCGCATTTAGCCCACCATAAGAAAGCCTTTGCATCATTAATTTACTTTTGACAACAACCGGTTATTTGTAATCCCCAAAGTAAATAGACTGAACACACAGACCATAAAATTATCGCCTTAGTTGGTAGGGTAAACGCTTACATGTGGTGCTATTTGATTTTTACTCTAAGTTGCGGCAATCGTATGCATAGGTAGATGGTGAGACGGATTTGCACAGTGAGGCAAGTTAACTGCGTCACTACGTCCACATGTGACCGGTTGGTGGGATTATTTAATGCTTGTGACCTGAGACCAAAATCAAAGGATGCGAGGAGCTGTCTTTATTGGAACTTTACTAGGGTACTTATCATGGCCGATAAATGGGTGTGACACATATCGTAACTTCAGGGAAAGGATTATTGGGCATAAGCCAAAAGTTGGTGCGAAATGAGCTACCGTGGGTGGTGAAATCACTGATATGATTACAGGCACTAATTTTTGGTATATTTTATATATATTCTACAGCCACGTCTCTAAGGATGTAAGTAAACACTTACTAGCTCTCCAACCCGACACAAACATTGCTAAAAAAGAACTGGAGCTTGCGTGCATTTAAATATGAGCACTAATATTAAAGTTTCTGTAGTTCATGTAGGCACTAGTACCACTGGTTGTTGCATGAAAAAGCATTGCTTATGGAAGGACAAGACTTTGTTTTTCTAAGGACAGATTCATGGGCAAGCTAGCACATCTATCGATATTTCAATGTCGGAACAAATCGACAAGTAGGGTTATTTTTATGCCACCCCCAGGTTTTGTCCAAAGATAAATTTTTGAGAGACCGTCGCATTGACTGGCATCAATTTGTAAGTGTGAGCTTGAATTTCCCAACTAAAGTCACCCAACACGCATTTGGAACAGTTGCATTTTTAAGTTCATTATCGTACAGCACGGACTAATTCAAGTGACTCTGATCCGAGTTGAAATGCTTGCTTCCTCTAGAAAGTAGATGAAATGGCCCAAAAGACAAGCAAATGAGTTGCAAATGTACTAACAGAAGAATGTTATTTCCCCACATTTTCATCATGATTTACGTAAGCACGACGTACTGACAAACAACTAGTGGTAGCACATACAACAAACGAAAGAGCTAAGGCCAACCAAAGTGGTGTTTCCAGGCTCATGCAAAAGTAGCACCATAGCAATGGTGTAGAACTATGGTAGGCTGTTAGCACGCTCTTCTCTCTACATAATCAGGCCAAAGAGAAGATTAATGATCCATTTGTGGTAGATGCGATGGGCTGGCGCCTATGGCATTGGCGACGTGAACTTTATCAGTAATGGTGTTGCGTTCCACTAATGGGAAGAGGTTGTCATGACCCCTGAGGTAGTGGCAGGCAAGGCTGCGAAGAAGGCATCAAGGGTCAAGGTACAGAAAACGGTGAAAGAGAAAGAGAAGAGGAGGACGATGAGTTACGCTACCTGTATTGATGGTGTCGGACGAAGTCCATCCTGATGAGGGCATCTCCTGGAAGACGATGTGTGAAATGAACCCCTTCATAAACCTACTCGAATGACTAAATCATTACGAGCAGAGTTTGCAATCCAAGATCCGTTTCGAAAGTGACTGTCCAACCACCTCTCTCTCTGAGCTTTGTGTGCTCAAGTTTATCATCAGCGCCACCAGTATACCAACCCGGTCCATGTACTGTAGCGGCGCATGCTTTAGTGTAAGCCAATCAGTTAAGAGTATGTTTCCTACTGGCTCCTTGCATGTGACGCTAACCCAAGCGACATGCGTGAGCGAAGTCATTGCTCTGCGTCTATGCGATCTTCAGCCCTATCGCAATACGTTGACATTAAACGAAAGAAGACTATCTGTTCCTTTGCTTAACAGTGAGCAAACGTGCTGATATAATTGGGGGTAGCAGAGTCATTACCAGCTCTAGAGCAGAAGGCGATCGATGTGGTAGGATTAATCTATGCAAATCCTCTACCGATGCCATCATTTACATTTCCAGTACACTGGGATTTCAGTCAAACATAGTCAAGTCCGCGTACACCTTATAGTCTCTTTCTCATTAACGCTGAGCATAGGATAATTGGTCGCTTGTTCAACACTCTACCCCGCTTCCAACTTGCGAATCCAAAGCATTAGCATTTAGGCCAAGTCTACATCTATATTTACATCCCTTGAGAAGAAGATGGACTTCTCCACGATGATTGAATACCCACTAGTGCACCTCTTCATTTCTGCAGAAGTGATGTTCACGCTTAACCGACTTTTACTCGATTAGAACTCATCGCTGGGCTCGCAATGAGAGATACTCTAATGTGGGTAAGCAGACGGAGATTTGGTTGCCAGGACAATGCTATAATGCCACCTGGCGCGATGTTTTCACGACCTGCAATCAGTTAGCGAGTGATGTTTGCTCACGCCATAACTGACTGCATTTTGTAATGTCACAGAATGCAATTGACGAAATCTAGTTAGACTGCGTAATTTTTTTTAAATTTTACGTGACAGCTAGGCAATGAGACAAATCACCGCCAATCGCAAGAACAGCACAATCAAACGGAGCTGCAGGCATAACTGAAGCTTAGGTCTAGTAAATTTGAGTACATTAGTGAGTTTGGAAATACTTCGAGATTGGAATAGGTGTATTTAAAACAAAACTATGTTAACGTACAAGAGCCGATCAACATCAATGAAAATTTAGGCACTTAACACTCCTCTGATCATCTTATTTCGGCCTCGCTGGGAGTTTCTCTTTGGTGCAATTGTGCAAAGTCGTATGAGTCGTGCAGAGAGTTATTGACAAGCGTTGATAGCTGTGAGTTGCAGACGTGATATCTCACTGACATCATGATAAGCTCCTAATTCTAACGCGTAACACCGCATAAGGATCTGTTTTCTGTGCCTATCCCTTTGCCCACTTTGATGTTTGCGCTCATTTGTAGCACTAGCAATGGAATTTGATGCACAAGGGGCCCATAATTTGAGGTCTAATAAATAAATAACTCGAAGTACAGAAACAAAGAAGCAAAATCCGAACCAACTACAGCAGCCGATTCGTGAGTTCAGAATCTCTAAGTCTACGCCAAACGGATGCTGCGATGTTCAATGCCGCAGGTAAGGAACTGGGATCAAGACGTAATAGGAAGGCCCTGAAATGCATTTATGATACCTTAGATATGCACCCATATGAAAAGGTGCGAAAAATACATCATTAAATAGTGGCTTAATAAAAGCTGTCACTTAACTGCTACGAATGACTGCAGCACATACTGAAGGCGAGACAGTACATACGCCGGTTGTCACAATGTAGGGCATCAGGGGTAGTGGCTGGGTAGACGCAGGATCATATGGTAGGTTAGAGGTCCTTAGGCACCTTGAGGTCAGCACGGTATAATGACAATAACTTAGGCCTAACAGAAGTGGTAAGATATCAAAGAAGATCAGTGGCGTAATGGATGTCGGTCGTAAGTCAATGGTAATGGTAATCCTCAGCGGCCGTTCATTGTTGCGCACAGTCATTGGGGCGTCTGCATTACCGCACGCTGAATTGTGAGTGCATGAGTTGCAGTTGCTGCGATCTAGGACCAAGAATCGATTTGGGCATGTCACCATGGTAAGATGGTTACGGGTTCATTTCTAAACCGTTAATTACATTGCGCATCAATGCAAATGAGAAATGTTACTACACTTTGCTTTACGATAATGCAAATCGCATGGAGAGCAGAGCCTACTAAAAGCATCCTCTACAGACAGGCCCTCTATTATTATAACGGAAAATGGCCTACCATCATGGCTGGTAGTTACCGATGGCTAATCCACCAAATATTAATAGTTGCAACCTAAGTCATCATTCATCGTCTGATAAACTAAATATCAAAACCGCAACCTTTATCGTAGTTTGCTTCTTGCACGTTGCAAAACCACGCCTTATGCGTTTAGTTAATTAACTTGTGCAAAGAACATAGCTTGTACATCCTCCTGCAGCCTTATTTAAATGCACTTGGGGTTTTTCTGGAATACAAATGACATGCCAACTTCATTAAAGCATCATTCCTGGTCTCACAAAATCAAGCATTGGTAAAGAAGCAAAATATTTGCCTCAATAAATACGTTGTACGTGATGCAAACGAGCTATAGCCAACCAAGACACAAAAATCAATCGAAAATCGGCGAATGATAAAAACATGTCGATGCGACCAGCCACCCCGAACGCCAGAGTAAGCAAATAGTGCAAAAAGGCATGAATAAAATCTGTATGTGGAATAACTCTAAATGATGTGAGCTGTGCTGCATGCATTAAGGCAAGAGCAATAGTTAAAGCAAAACCACCCAAGTTTTACTCAAACCGACAGTCACGCAACACATTAGGGATAGCGATAGCCACACGCCCAAATGATAAACCACGCAAGCACTCAGAGGTGACATCTAAACTGTGGTGCCGAAGCAAATAAAATCTCACAAAACTATTATTAAGAGCAAACCTTTGTACATAGTAGATTGCTGACGATACGATAGCGCTTAAATTAGTTCAAGAAATCGGCAAAGATTAGAAGAAAGGGCTGTAAGGCAAATCGGTCGTCCACTAGACAAAGTCAAAGGCGAATGTATCATTTTCGATCGGCTACTAAAACGAAACGATATTTTGGAAGGCATTGTGCTAGGAGCCTTAGCTGAACCCTTAAACTCTTCCCTCCCAAAGCCTATCCATCCGTGGCACGTATCGTACCATGTGCACCTACAGCTTTTTAAACGGACACACTGCATTCAAAATGGAACGTGCAAATTTTTAAGGAATTTGATCTTGTACGCACATCTGCTCTGCTTGGTTGCTCTGCCCAGAAACACTTTCACACTTATCACCCGCCAAAATGACGAATGCAGGTTCATCAGGTCCAATTCAATGCACTCTTGTAGGAGATGAAAACAAACAGGTTAAAGCCTTCAAGACCCCTCTGATGTGAGCGAAAGAATCAAAAATAATTAGAAACTTATTTTAAAGGAGACCATGTAAATTGATGAACACCTGCGACATCAACAGCGTGACATATTTAACGTGCCACACAATTCAGCTTCAAGGGCTGGGCGAAAGTACACCTTGGTGAAGGCGACTCGACACACAGAAGAATAGGGAATCGTGATGCATATGTTATTGCAAGGGCTACGATTCAGTCCCCAGTAGCGAATCCAAAGTTTCATAGTTTTACTAATTGGTATGATTTCGAGAAAATTCTATCGGAATCCGGCAAGATAAGTAAATACAATGTAAAAGTATCAGACAATGACCAGTGGTCACTGTAAATGGTAAAACGCGTAGTTGTGTACCGTGGTTACATGCATTTTAACTAAGCCAATTCGTAAAGGTGTAATCACTCCGTGAGATTCCCTGTACTTGGTTTGCCTGAAATCCCGTGCACAGGTTATTAATCTCTGATCATGTAATTGTGTATTTCTCTACATAAAGTGCCCAAAAGGGCATGCAAGTAGGTCTCGAGATAAAATAGAGAAGTTGAGAAGGTGAGGAAGTAAAATTACGGCAAACATCTTCAACCCACCGCTCAGCTAGGGTGGGGAATGCGCTTACCACAAAGCAATAAACAGTGCGGTATCCTTATGTCCTGCTTGAGACGCACAGCATAATTTCGCAATGAACGCAAGAGCACCGTGTAGAATATCGCTAAGGAAAGTTTTCTAGCACTTTAGTTGTTCAATATGCTGCATCAATTTATGAATGTTTTTGGAGTAATAAGGTGGCATTGAAGTCCACACTTGACATTTTCCGCTCTAAAGCCCACCCATATCTGTATTTCAAAACGCCAAAAGCGCTTTTTTGTTTTATTTTATTTGCGATTAAGCTTTTTAACGAACCGCTGCAGAATGTTGCCCAAGGTTAAATAAATCACTACCCCAATGCATTTGACAGAGCGAACAACATTGGTGTTACACCTACACAGACATGTCATCGCTCACAATTATATTGAATGTCTCCTTGCTTTGAGAAAGGTAGCAATCACCAGTTTCCTTGACTTTCACGGTGAGATGGTCCACTTTAAGGTTGTCAGTTGAGATGCCATGGATGTAAAATGGTTTCGATCGTATTTTTGTCCACTTAGCTGCGAAGACACTGTGGCCTAATGTCAAATCCATTTCCAGCGGTGTCTGCGTTACTATTCTGAAGAAGAACATAGCACAAGCCTCAGAGGGTAGCCACAGACGATCTCGACAGCTTTTTTACGTTAAGTCCCTATCCTGTGTTTCCATAGTGATGCACAATATTTTCCAAGACACGTATACAACAACACCGGTAGTGGGCATTACTGCTAGGTATATGCTCAGCTCCACTTATCAAAACTTCATGGGATATGTAAGGAGAGGGTAGGCAGCAACGTACAAGGAGAGCATTGAAATGCGTTGCTTTTCTTTCGGATTATCCAACGTAAAATAATTTCTTCTTAACGAAACATCCTGGTTATGTGCCAACACATGCATCTTTCCATGCAAGCATGACCTACAACGTCCCATAGGGAAAACTGGACCAGTAAGTTATGCCTGCAATTTGATTCATTTGCCCGAATTATCTGTTTAAATTGGGGCAATGAGCAACTGAACTACTGGTGGTCTTACTTCTAGGCGCACTTACAAGTATTCGCAGCACAATACCGTACTTTAACCAGCAATAATAACATGGTGCAAAAATTTGGTTTAGAATGTGTGGCATCTTTTTGACCAGGAGGTCAATGTGACAATTTGCAAAAACAGGCAAAATGCAATTTAGCTCGTCATCAATATTACAGAGTAAAAATGGATGCAATAACAAGAACCGCGTGACAAGTCTGTTTACGCATTCGTTCATCCAAAACCTGTGCCCATAACCTGAATCGGTTTTACAGCTTTATGACCCACTTGTCACCCTTTACACTGTCATATTATCCTAGCTCCATCTTTACCTTCCATTAATGCGGTCTAGTGCATTCGATATGCAACTCTCTAATCACCTCTGTTGCTGCCACTATCTGCTTTCCGAGACCTGGTTTACCGTGCCTTATGTGGCATGCAAAAGCAACACTGAGACGCATGGCAACGGCATGAAAACAGCATCGTCTACTTCTCTACACCTCTTGACGAAGTGAACGGTAATGGAGTGAATGAGGAAGGACAAAGGATTTTGCGATGCTTAGAGTGTAAGAAAGCATGTACCAGCTCCGTCTCTTTACGAATGCACCAGCAAAGTCACTTGCGCTTGTGGAAATGTTTTTTCTGTGATTAGGTATCATGGCGCAGGTAAATCCTGCAAGAAAGAGAAAGAAAGAGGAAAGCAAAAGGAAAGCTCTTCTTCTGTCTAATTTGCAAACCTGTCTTTTTCGATCGGTCGAACATGCCACAGCACATGCAGACACACACGACGGCGAAAAGCTGCCGCTGATCTCACTGTCGTCGACCATTCATTAGCTATATTTTGCCCACCTGACAACTAAGAAGTTGCTTAGTCCCCATTCATGCTTTAGCCAACAATAATAATGATGCTTTGCTACCTGCATTTTCAAAACAGCAAAAGTCCATGGCATTATCTCTGTCGCTTTGGACAAAGGGTTGGAGATGTTTTCATCCCAAATTTACGCGTTGGCCTTATTAAGAGACTGTGCTATGCGTTTCTACGTCGTAGCAAACTGAAGGCATTCTATTAATGGTAGTATAAAGCAACGTTTTCTTGCATTTTGATCAAAATGGGCAGCAATCAATCAAAACCCGCTTACCAAATATGCAGCTCATGTTGATGATGCCACGCCAGTGCCTTAGGATGCTGAACTAAATTATGTGATAGCAAATTTTACTCATTTACAACTGCTGTTGTTCAATCTTATTTTTAAAAGAGGTACTATTGCAGAATACCAAGCGAAAGTCCTGGGTATGCTGCAAGTGCTTTGTGCGATGCCGCCATTTACTAACTACGTCAATTAAGTCAATGGGGAAAAGACCACGATTGCGGCAAATGAGCTGGATACCTTACACATAGTGCTTTAAGGCCAGTTTAGATTTTAAATGATATCCCGCTTACAGCTTCGTTTCCCTTCACTTTTGCCTTTCCACAGAACCATCAGCGACGTAAATATCTAAAGATGAGCCAGATACGTCGACATGAAAGTCTACTAGTTTTTTTGACATTCCACTATATTATCTCGTTTGCTGTGATACTTTAAGCAGCATGGTCATCTTAAGCTGTCTTTACATTCACTTTTGCACTCAATGATGCAGCGAAGACTCAAGCTATTGGAAGATAATTGAAAAAATAGCTTTACAGCTAAGAGTCGGTTTTTACTTTGCCCAGTGCTCTCATTACATGGGGTCAAACAAGCCTAGATTTTGTCCCACTACTGAATTATTAAATGGGTGACGCATTCTGATATGATAAGAAGGAGAATCAGTCTGCTGCAACAAGTGGGTTTGTGCCACCTTTCAAGTCTTCACCTTAAAGTTTCCTGTTCGCAAGTCGAGTAGTTCTTTACCCGGGTTTCTTTGCATTAGTTTTGGAAAACATTCGTTGTATGAGGCACTTCATGACGAAAATCCTATCCCTCCTTTAAAGTTCACCTATTCTTATTCCAGTAAGCATGATTTTACTGTTCAGACCAACCCGGCAGAGCGCAGGTAGTCCTACGAAAAGCACACAATCATATACTTTGAGGTGAATATAAGAGCAGAGCATACGCGGCTCATTGTGTTGCACGTCTGCGTGATTCCTTGAATACCGATTAACGTTATGCTCGTGCCCATCACAGGCGCTGTCCTTTTTTACCTCCAAGTAGGAGATACTGCCCACAGAATCCCATCCCTTCCTCACGTTACTCCTCAGGTTAACTTCACGTCATGGTGAGCTGCATCTCACTGTCAAGTTGTTTTTTTAAACATTTGCACTCACTAATTACAGCAAATAAGCTTTGCATGTTTATTTCAATGTTACAGGCGGCACTTAGAGTGGATATAGTCTGCGCTTCTGGCTACGCATCAACTTTTGTGTCCGTCATCAATTCCGCACTTTTTTAGCATGCATTGGGTTGCAGACAGCATAGACCTGGTGCACGTCTCCACTCATAAAATCTAATTGTACACCAAGTAACGGCTCTGAACAGACATATACGCAATGCAGACAGCGAATTCATGCTGCAGTCTTTAGGTAAATTTTATGCGCCCAGTATTTTGCATGTCCACCTCACATATCTGTTCCTGGGTATTTAAAACAGACATTGTCCTTGTATAAATTGAGCGAAAGCAATCAAACCGCAATTAGGTGCAATTTAAGCAACTAGTTCCTTCACCCTTTCAATATTGGCCAAACATCAGAAGCAGATGCTAGGCTTAATCCATGTTTTGCCTAAACTGACGATCACCTTGCTGATTCCAAAAAATCGAACTGGGTTTCGTCAAATTAGCACAAGCACAGGGACGTATTTGCAAGGAAGCAAATGGATCTAATCGTGATTGAACAGGTTGTAATTAACTGTATCTTTATAAATAATGACAAGGATCGTGTCTGGCTGCAAGACTTACCAAATCTGTGCGTGTCATTAAGCGCAATTACGAAATTTGCTAATTTAACTTAGGCCCGACCCCCTGACCTGGGAAGAGCAGTCCAAAAATCAATGCAGGCATGATTATTACCTAGCGCGACGTAATACCGCAATGTCGGATAAAGACTCAGCTGGTCGACAGCAACCAATATCATCTGAACCATGCCAGCAATGGATATTTGTCATGAGGCATCCAGACGGGACTTTAGCTAAACTCGAACAACCACCGATGCTGGAATGGGGTTCATTTTTTCACTAGCGTGCCACACTTTCGTAACACTAATCTCTCGGTCAGAATGATTACCACAGCTTCCGAGGTCAATATTACATGGCCAAATTAATGCTGGTTGAGTATGATTGTAAGGTCTCAAGTGCCTCTAAAACTCCAAAAGAAAATACGGGGTTGGCCACCAACGATGACCACTTAGCGCGACGACTGACTTTTAAACACCTTCATAGGGAGCTGATACAGTCTATCCAGAGGTGTCACGCAAGTGCTGTAAATTAAAAATGCCTTCAGTGTGTTACAGCTAGGCTTAAAGTGTACCACAGTCCACTTCAAATGTCAAATTTCTCTACTTCGTAGTGCCGATAACCTCATTTAAAGTAAAAGTCGGAGCGCGCTTGGTCTATGCACTCTAAAGTAGCACCACTTCAAAATGCAGTTGATGCTGACGCAGGCGGCCACCGAAAATTAAGTTTCGGCGAAGCTTGTAGTTTCGAAGTATATAACGCCACCGGTCTTGGGCGAGAGTTTCTATGAAAAGAATCGCGTCCTTTGGAATATTAACTGCATATTTCCCTTAGGCTAATATTATCTTGTTCCATGGAGACAAAACGATTCAATTTCAAAGATAGTTAGCCTCAATCAATAGATCGTGGAGTGAATTTATGACCTCCCCTTGATGTTAGATTAACCGGCACAAATTGTTTAGGACTACCACTATGTAGGCTGAGGCAAAATTTTGACGAAATTTCCGTATGGTTCTAATCTGGCAATGGTGGATTTTGTCGAGTGTTTCGCTGCATCGATGTCAGGAAATAGACGTTTCATTTTGGGTTGCAGGACTTTGCCTTTATTTCTCCCTTTAAACTCACCCATTTCGCCTTCAGTTAAAGCCACTTTTCTATCCAACTCGGTTTTATATTTTATGATCAGTTACGTAAAAGCATTGCAAAATTAGTCTTAGAACGAAACGGATGAAGTGTAAGTGGTTGCATAGCTGGTTGACTTCTCGATTACTCACCAGCACTCTACCCGTGTCTCGCCATAGGTGCTATCTCCTTCTCTCTTCAATACAGGCAAAATCTTATCAAAGTGCGCGCATTGAATCAGTCAGTGACTGACTTTAACAAGCCTCTCCAACTGGCTTTTTTCCAGTGTTTCATCAGTAGAGATAATTTGTGTGGAATTATGAGTCTAATTACCGTGGTTTTATTATCATGGGGCGAAATGCCATTATGAGTTACCTAGTTCATCTTGTCAAAAAAGGAAAATCAATTCCAAATAAGTACTCGTGCATGTCACAGAATGAATCCCGCTCTTTGAATTTTTCCAAAAAAAGGACATAGACTTATCGTTCTCTTATAATCGAGACTTAAGTGCGCTTAACTTGGGATGAAAAAGCTAATTGTGATCTTCAATTCCAATCGATTACTCGAGCAACACGCATAAACTTGTACAATAAATCGAATGTAAAAGATTTCACCACACAGATCCTGCCAGGCGTATTTCGATCTCGGCTCGAAAATGGCATCCTTACATCAAAAACAAAGTTATGTTAAATGCTTCAAGCTGGACATGAAAATGCTGTAGCTTCAGGTAATTTTACGTTTACTGTCCTCCTAGACTAGTTTAGATGGCAGAATGTATGCATAAATGGAAGTACCTTTGCCTTTTGTACAAGGTAAATACCGAGATGCTTTTACAAAAATCGTGCGAAGGGAATTTCTAGTGTGGTTAAATTCCAAGAGTGTGTTCCTGTCATCTGCATCAGAATTTCCTTGCAAAACTAAGGCGTTTATTACCAACCGTAATCACTTATCACTATGTTTGTTTCTTTTCACACTTCCTTTTCTAAATTTAGACTAACTTGCTTCCTCAAATCAGCAAGAATTGCTCGAGATAATGCACATTTGTACTTTACCGTTGGAAGTCGAATCAAATATCCCACAAATGGTCCGAACCACACTTTGTCCTACTTATTCTTAGGTCAAATTCACGTGGATGTGAATTAGTCCGCCCTAAGGGATAAAATAAGTGTCCCATCAAATGCCATTTCGTTTCTTTCGTTGGGAGGCATTATCAAGTTCAGCAGCTGACTTAAGAGTCTTATCCATCGTAGACCGCGTTTATACGCCAAATCACCACAAAAGGACATCTCATTACCCATTTATTGAGTAAAGTCATATAAGACAAACAATAATATTAGCAGTCTTTTCTAGTTTATGACAGACGCGATAAAAATCACTAGTTTTGACACTAACTGGGCCAGTGTTATGTAGAAGGTTAACTTGCTCATCCATGACGTAAGGCACAAGGCGCTGATCCAATAGTTGTGCAGACTCATCAGCATGTCCAATCAGATGCCTCATTCTCTCATTGATCACTTCCAACCAATAATGCGGGAGTTGTGATTCACCCATTAGCGAATAAGCGCTTAGAATATGGATAACGGACCCACCAAAGAAATGTACAAATATCAAAATGAGTAGTAGCAACACCACTCTGGTCCAAATTTCGTGTTAGGGTGGCACGTAGTCCTGAATCGTTCATTGCACTGCATTCCTACACGCATGGATCGTAGAGCGGAATCAGCCAATTCTAACTCTAATGTTGCATCTCAAGTTCCGGAGGACAGAAATTCCGGTGAGTGCTTTACATTTATAGTGTCCTTGTCAAATGGTATGTTCTTAGGGTTATAAACTTCATTCTTTCATGAAACCACCCGGTTTCTGCGTGCAGCCGCCAAATTATTCCCTTTTTTGGCACTTTGCGGTTTAAAAATAAGATAGTGATAAGCAAGAATTGGCTGACCTATCTTCTTTACTCGTTGATGTTTTGGCGGTACTCTTAGGAGAGCCACCAAGAGCGGGATGTGCCCCAACCCCTTTTTATCCACCCCAGTTTGTTAGTAGTACACGCCAAGCGAAGTGACACATTTGAAAATTATTACCTTTTTTGATATTTAAATGCGAGCTCCTAGGTTAGCTCAGCCAAGGCAATTTTTAAGGTTGTGGCTGATTTTAATGCAGGAAAGTCACGACCGATTTCGTCAGTATTAGATAGGAAGGCCTATCTACTACTGAAAGGGAGGGCATGCTATGCAAGTTTAGGAGGCCGTGAAGTTAGAAAATGCTCTTCATGTTTTCTTTTCCCACCGACGTCGCTTTTGCTTTGTTTTACAATTACATTTAATTATACCATAGGCTGTGCCTTGGAGGACTCCTTTGGCCCAAGAGGACCTAGTCCGTTGACTATTGCAGATGGAATTTCCTCAGTAACCGTAAGTGCTTGGAATTGGGCTGCAGTACGGCCGTGAAATATCCATGCCTTCTAGTATTTAACAACAATGATTGCCTTTTGATAGAACTCAGATAATTTGCCGCCGAAAGCGGCTACTGGTGGACCTTACGAAAGAAACATGGAAGTAGCTGGATCGACGCCTCTACTCAACGGCTGCATGTTACCATCGAACTCAAGTTCGACTCCAGCTGTGATCTCTCTCGGAGGTCATAATGCTGCACAGTCTACTACAAATTTCCAAATAAATTGCCCATGGCCGTTACTGCTCCACTTGGTAGTGACCTCAGGCATTGTCTTCCGACGCTACAATCCGTAAGCACATTCGTTTGAGGGTTGGCCAAGAAAATCATGCTTCTACTATATGCGCAAGGCCTGTTTTAGTTGCTGACGACTAAAATGCTTCTGAAGGTTACATATGTAGGCAAAGGCTGAGACAAAAGTGCTGTTCTACCATTGCAGGGTCCCGCAGCAGTTGCACAGATCCTGCCAAGTGCAGCGATTTCGTTCCCAGTATGGCCGAATCCTGCAGCTGCCGCTGTAACCGACAACGCAAAAAATGATCCCTTAGTGGTGCAGTACATTGCATCTATGGTGGCTCAACACAACTTACAGCAGCTCATGCTGCAGCAGCAACAGCAATATCTTGCTACTGAGGTACTTCAAGCCAACCAATTTTACCCGAGTTGGAATGTGCAACTTACAATGCCAGGCACTCCCTATAACAGCGCAGGTGAGTTGTCGTCTGCCGTCCTTTGCTGTGGAAATTATGCCTTTATAGCCATTTTATCATCGTGCGTTAATTTTAGCTACCCATCCACCTGTGTGCATCAATCCCCTGTTTAAGTATGGTGAGTTTATGTTTCTTCTTTTATTTGCTCATATTTAAAAATGTTCTTGATGCATTATCTTCTTTTGCCTTCAGTAGCCGTGACTGCTCAATACGCCGCCCAAGTTGCAAACACCCCTGATCACCAAGAACCCGTTGGACGGGAATCAGTGAGAAGGGGCCCAAAAGGCTCCAACCTGTTCATCTTCCATATTCCTCAGGAATGTAGTGAAAAGAATTTACACGATCTGTTTACACCATTTGGGCGAGTATTGAGTGTGAAGATATTTTTGGACAGAACGACAGGCCAAAGCAAGGGCTTTGGTAGGTACTCATGTTTAGTTAATTGTCCTTTATACAGCCACGTTCTCTGCTAACCGCGGTGTGTCCATTTTTACAGGTTTTGTCAGCTTCGACGATACCGCGAGTGCGCAGAACGCGATCCGCGCAATGGATGGATATGCTTTGGGAGGGAAAAGATTGAAAGTTCAATTGAAGCGCCTTGAAGGTAGATCTTTTATAAGCCACAAGTCGTAACGACTGTTATAACTCATGCTACTGTAATTCCAAGTATTCCTCCCTTTTTTAGAAGACCATTAAGAATAAGGTGCCTCGCCCTTGGACAATTTTACAGCACACCATGGTAGTCTATCCGATTTTAAAATGGTTAATGCGCTCAATGATGAGTAAGCTATTGCGTTGTAAGTGCTTTGACCCATGATGCTCAATTTTGAAAAGAGTTACACAGGCTGCTGCAAGGGTATCACAGCGTTTTGGATGTCGCTACTCAGTGTTTGCCTAAGCACCACCTGATGTAGTGTATTTTTGCCATTGCCAGTGTTGATTGTACCATTTCCTATGCTCTCGCTGTGCTGCATAACTGTTATTTATAGGAATTTTGGGTGACTGCTTTGATAGCTTCGCCCACTTTTGTGTAAGAAACGCAGCTTTTGCATTGAGAGTTATGCCCTGCATAGATTTTAAATATGACTTTACGCATATTTAGTTTAAAGCAACGAGTCGCGTAGTCAAATGCACCAGCATTTTTCCCCCTTACTTCCGAATGGGCTAATTTGCACAAACACTTACATTTAGACACGCGCTGCATGGCATTATTTTTAATTTTTTCGTTTCTTATAATGCGATCCTTTTATTGTTTTAGATGACGAGTTCCTTTGTATCAATCGTCATGCCTATGTGAGATTTAATGTATTCCTTCAATAAATATTTTGCTTTAATAATTCTTAAATTTTGTGATGAGGTTGCGAAAAGATATGCCTTTACATAGCATGCTTATTAACTTTGAACATGAGCTGAGATTTACAACGGGAAACATGAAAGCTAAGAAGGAAGGTTGCAAAATTTATGCTTGCTCTGAATTATCAATCACTGTGAAAATAACTTGTTAGTTATTCTCTGTAAATATTACATGAAAACGAATTACGAGTTAAGGATTAATAATTGGAATGAAGGTGGAATTTTCTTTGTTATAAAGAACAGAGAGCATTTCTGTATGAGGTGCATTTATCAAATGTAAGGTATTGTCTCCGGGCCTTGTGTTGTGAGTTCGTCTATTATTTTGGTATTTTACGCAACTTCTAGCCTTTTGATAGGTTAGTCAGATCTAATCAACAGTACCGTGTACTGCGCCCATAATACAGAGTTTGACGCATGGACGGAATCGGCTGCAAACAAATGTTCGGGTCGTCACTGCAGTGTTTGGGTTGTGCCGTGACTCACCCTACATGTAGTTTCGCTGCACAATGGCTTTGGCTAAGATCGCTTGTTATGGATTAAATCGGAGAATTGTGCAACCTGGTGCTTGACTCTGCATTCATGATCACCACTGTAAGAACCACTGTCGCTGGTGGGTTTGTGCGGTCTGTTATCGATGGTGCGGACGGTACGTCCAGGTTGGACAGGCTTTGATTACCATCAGTCAACGACAGCGATGCAAGCAGTTAGCATGAGTCAATGCAAAGCATCTTAATTTATGCCACGTTGAATGGGCAAGAAATGCGTGGCCGTAAGAGTAGAGCAGTTAATATTTCCGATACGGTTAGTCTTGTCGATGTTAGCGACGTGAGATCGGTGAGCTCTTGGAGGTTGGATATAGTCAAGGCATCGATTGCTAAGACCTTAGGGTTAGGGTTAGAGGCATCGTCTCTTTGTACCGTCACCTGGTCACCTCCCCGAATAACAAGGGCTGTAGATAAAAAACGTGAGACGACCTTTACGCGACCCTACCCGAACTTATAAGCTATCAGAGTCTGTGGACATCTGTGCCATTGTCCGTTTCGGCAGCTGCATTCCTCTATCTCATATCAGGATTCGGGTAAAGAACTACTCGACTTGCGAACAGGAAACTTTAAGGTGAAGACTTGAAAGGTGGCACAAACCCACTTGTTGCAGCAGACTGATTCTCCTTCTTATCATATCAGAATGCGTCACCCATTTAATAATTCAGTAGTGGGACAAAATCTAGGCATGTTTGACCCCATGTAATGAGAGCACTGGGCAAAGTAAAAACCGACTCTTAGCTGTAAAGCTATTTTTTCAATTATCTTCCATTAGCTTGAGTCTTCGCTGCATCATTGAGTGCAAAAGTGAATGTAAAGACAGCTTAAGATGACCATGCTGCTTAAAGTATCACAGCAAACGAGATAATATAGTGGAATGTCAAAAAAACTAGTAGACTTTCATGTCGACGTATCTGGCTCATCTTTGGATATTTACGTCGCTGATGGTTCTGTGGAAAGGCAAAAGTGAAGGGAAACGAAGCTGTAAGCGGGATATCATTTAAAATCTAAACTGGCCTTAAAGCACTATGTGTAAGGTATCCAGCTCATTTGCCGCAATCGTGGTCTTTTCCCCATTGACTTAATTGACGTAGTTAGTAAATGGCGGCATCGCACAAAGCACTTGCAGCATACCCAGGACTTTCGCTTGGTATTCTGCAATAGTACCTCTTTTAAAAATAAGATTGAACAACAGCAGTTGTAAATGAGTAAAATTTGCTATCACATAATTTAGTTCAGCATTCTAAGGCACTGGCGTGGCATCATCAACATGAGCGGCATATTTGGTAAGCGGTTTTTGATTGATTGCTGCTCATTTTGATCAAAATGCAAGAAAACGTTGCTTTATACTACCATTAATAGAATGCCTTCAGTTTGCTACGACGTAGAAACGCATAGCACAGTCTCTTAATAAGGCCAACGCGTAAATTTGGGATGAAAACATCTCCAACCCTTTGTCCAAAGCGACAGAGATAATGCCATGGACTTTTGCTGTTTTGACAATGCAGGTAGCAAAGCATCATTATTATTGTTGGCTAAAGCATGAATGGGGACTAAGCAACTTCTTAGTTGTCAGATGGGCAAAATATAGCTAATGAATGGTCGACGACAGTGAGATCAGCGGCAGCTTTTCGCCGTCGTGTGTGTCTGCATGTGCTGTGGCATGTTCGACCGATCGAAAAAGACAGGTTTGCAAATTAGACAGAAGAAGAGCTTTCCTTTTGCTTTCCTCTTTCTTTCTCTTTCCTGCAGGATTTACCTGCGCCATGATACCTAATCACAGAAAAAAACATTTCCACAAGCGCAAGTGACTTTGCTGGTGCATTCGTAAAGAGACGGAGCTGGTACATGCTTTCTTACACTCTAAGCATCGCAAAATCCTTTGTCCTTCCTCATTCACTCCATTACCGTTCACTTCGTCAAGAGGTGTAGAGAAGTAGACGATGCTGTTTTCATGCCGTTGCCATGCGTCTCAGTGTTGCTTTTGCATGCCACATAAGGCACGGTAAACCAGGTCTCGGAAAGCAGATAGTGGCAGCAACAGAGGTGATTAGAGAGTTGCATATCGAATGCACTAGACCGCATTAATGGAAGGTAAAGATGGAGCTAGGATAATATGACAGTGTAAAGGGTGACAAGTGGGTCATAAAGCTGTAAAACCGATTCAGGTTATGGGCACAGGTTTTGGATGAACGAATGCGTAAACAGACTTGTCACGCGGTTCTTGTTATTGCATCCATTTTTACTCTGTAATATTGATGACGAGCTAAATTGCATTTTGCCTGTTTTTGCAAATTGTCACATTGACCTCCTGGTCAAAAAGATGCCACACATTCTAAACCAAATTTTTGCACCATGTTATTATTGCTGGTTAAAGTACGGTATTGTGCTGCGAATACTTGTAAGTGCGCCTAGAAGTAAGACCACCAGTAGTTCAGTTGCTCATTGCCTCAATTTAAACAGATAATTCGGGAAAATGAATCAAATTGCAGGCATAACTTACTGGTCCAGTTTTCCCTATGGGACGTTGTAGGTCATGCTTGCATGGAAAGATGCATGTGTAGGCACATAACCAGGATGTTTCGTTAAGAAGAAATTATTTTACGTTGGATAATCCGAAAGAAAAGCAACGCATTTCAATGCTCTCCTTGTACGTTGCTGCCTACCCTCTCCTTACACATCCCATGAAGTTTTGATAAGTGGAGTTGAGCATATACCTAGCAGTAATGCCCACTACCGGTGTTGTTGTATACGTGTCTTGGAAAATATTGTGCATCACTATGGAAACACAGGATAGGGACTTAACGTAAAAAAGCTGTCGAGATCGTCTGTGGCTACTCTCTGAGGCTTGTGCTATGTTCTTCTTCAGAATAGTAACGCAGACACCGCTGGAAATGGATTTGACATTAGGCCACAGTGTCTTCGCAGCTAAGTGGACAAAAATACGATCGAAACCATTTTACATCCATGGCATCTCAACTGACAACCTTAAAGTGGACCATCTCACCGTGAAAGTCAAGGAAACCGGTGATTGCTACCTTTCTCAAAGCAAGGAGACATTCAATATAATTGTGAGCGATGACATGTCTGTGTAGGTGTAACACCAATGTTGTTCGCTCTGTCAAATGCATTGGGGTAGTGATTTATTTAACCTTGGGCAACATTCTGCAGCGGTTCGTTAAAAAGCTTAATCGCAAATAAAATAAAACAAAAAAGCGCTTTTGGCGTTTTGAACTACAGATATGGGTGGGCTTTAGAGCGGAAAATGTCAAGTGTGGACTTCAATGCCACCTTATTACTCCAAAAACATTCATAAATTGATGCAGCATATTGAACAACTAAAGTGCTAGAAAACTTTCCTTAGCGATATTCTACACGGTGCTCTTGCGTTCATTGCGAAATTATGCTGTGCGTCTCAAGCAGGACATAAGGATACCGCACTGTTTATTGTTTTGTGGTAAGCGCATTCCCCACCCTAGCTGAGCGGTGGATTGAAGGTGTTTGCCGTAATTTTACTTCCTCACCTTCTCAACTTCTCTATTTTATCTCGAGACCTACTTGCATGCCCTTTTGGGCACTTTATGTAGAGAAATACACAATTACATGATCAGAGATTAATAACCTGTGCACGGGATTTCAGGCAAACCAAGTACAGGGAATCTCACGGAGTGATTACACCTTTACGAATTGGCTTAGTTAAAATGCATGTAACCGCGGTACACAACTACGCGTTTTACCATTTACAGTGACCACTGGTCATTGTCTGATACTTTTACATTGTATTTACTTATCTTGCCGGATTCCGATAGAATTTTCTCGAAATCATACCAATTAGTAAAACTATGAAACTTTGGATTCGCTACTGGGGACTGAATCGTAGCCCTTGCAATAACATATGCATCACGATTCCCTATTCTTCTGTGTGTCGAGTCGCCTTCACCAAGGTGTACTTTCGCCCAACCCTTGAAGCTGAATTGTGTGGCACGTTAGATATGTCACGCTGTTGATGTCGCAGGTGTTCATCAATTTACATGGTCTCCTTTAAAATAAGTTTCTAATTATTTTTGATTCTTTCGTTCACATCAGAGGGGTCTTGAAGGCTTTAACCTGTTTGTTTTCATCTCCTACAAGAGTGCATTGAATTGGACCTGATGAACCTGCATTCGTCATTTTGACGGGTGATAAGTGTGAAAGTGTTTCTGGGCAGAGCAACCAAGCAGAGCAGATGTGCGTACAAGATCAAATGCCTTAAAAATTTGCACGTTCCATTTTGAATGCAGTGTGTCCGTTTAAAAAGCTGTAGGTGCACATGGTACGATACGTGCCACGGATGGATAGGCTTTGGGAGGGAAGAGTTTAAGGGTTCAGCTAAGGCTCCTAGCACAATGCCTTCCAAAATATCGTTTCGTTTTAGTAGCCGATCGAAAATGATACATTCGCCTTTGACTTTGTCTAGTGGACGACCGATTTGCCTTACAGCCCTTTCTTCTAATCTTTGCCGATTTCTTGAACTAATTTAAGCGCTATCGTATCGTCAGCAATCTACTATGTACAAAGGTTTGCTCTTAATAATAGTTTTATGAGATTTTATTTGCTTCGGCACCACAGTTTAGATGTCACCTCTGAGTGCTTGCGTGGTTTATCATTTGGGCGTGTGGCTATCGCTATCCCTAATGTGTTGCGTGACTGTCGGTTTGAGTAAAACTTGGGTGGTTTCGCTTTAACTATTGCTCTTGCCTTAATGCATGCAGCACAGCTCACATCATTTAGAGTTATTCCACATACAGATTTTATTCATGCCTCTTTGCACTATTTGCTTACTCTGGCGTTCGGGGTGGCTGGTCGCATCGACATGTTTTTATCATTCGCCGATTTTCGATTGATTTTTGTGTCTTGGTTGGCTATAGCTCATTTGCATCACGTACAACGTATTTATTAAGGCAAATATTTTGCTTCTTTACCAATGCTTGATTTTGTGAGACCAGGAATGATGCTTTAATGAAGTTGGCATGTCATTTGTATTCCAGAAAAACCCCAAGTGCATTTAAATAAGGCTGCAGGAGGATGTACAAGCTATGTTCTTTGCACAAGTTAATTAACTAAACGCATAAGGCGTGGTTTTGCAACGTGCAAGAAGCAAACTACGATAAAGGTTGCGGTTTTGATATTTAGTTTATCAGACGATGAATGATGACTTAGGTTGCAACTATTAATATTTGGTGGATTAGCCATCGGTAACTACCAGCCATGATGGTAGGCCATTTTCCGTTATAATAATAGAGGGCCTGTCTGTAGAGGATGCTTTTAGTAGGCTCTGCTCTCCATGCGATTTGCATTATCGTAAAGCAAAGTGTAGTAACATTTCTCATTTGCATTGATGCGCAATGTAATTAACGGTTTAGAAATGAACCCGTAACCATCTTACCATGGTGACATGCCCAAATCGATTCTTGGTCCTAGATCGCAGCAACTGCAACTCATGCACTCACAATTCAGCGTGCGGTAATGCAGACGCCCCAATGACTATGCGCAACAATGAACGGCCGCTGAGGATTACCATTACCATTGACTTACGACCGACATCCATTACGCCACTGATCTTCTTTGATATCTTACCACTTCTGTTAGGCCTAGGTTATTGTCATTATACCGTGCTGACCTCAAGGTGCCTAAGGACCTCTAACCTACCATATGATCCTGCGTCTACCCAGCCACTACCCCTGATGCCCTACATTGTGACAACCGGCGTATGTACTGTCTCGCCTTCAGTATGTGCTGCAGTCATTCGTAGCAGTTAAGTGACAGCTTTTATTAAGCCACTATTTAATGATGTATTTTTCGCACCTTTTCATATGGGTACATATCTAAGGCATCATAAATGCATTTCAGGGCCTTCCTATTACGTCTTGATCCCAGTTCCTTACCTGCGGCATTGAACATCGCAGCATCCGTTTGACGTAGACTTAGAGATTCTGAACTCACGAATCGGCTGCTGTAGTTGGTTCGGATTTTGCTTCTTTGTTTCTGTACTTCGAGTTATTTATTTATTAGACCTCAAATTATGGGCCCCTTGTGCATCAAATTCCATTGCTAGTGCTACAAATGAGCGCAAACATCAAAGTGGGCAAAAGGATAGGCACAGAAAACAGATCCTTATGTGGTGTTACGCGTTAGAATTAGGAGCTTATCATGATGTCAGTGAGATATCACGTCTGCAACTCACAGCTATCAACGCTTGTCAATAACTCTCTGCACGACTCATACGACTTTGCACAATTGCACCAAAGAGAAACTCTCAGCGAGGCCGAAATAAGATGATCAGAGGAGTGTTAAGTGCCTAAATTTTCATTGATGTTGATCGGCTCTTGTACGTTAACATAGTTTTGTTTTAAATACACCTATTCCAATCTCGAAGTATTTCCGAACTCACTAATGTACTCAAATTTACTACACCTAAGCTTCAGTTATGCCTGCAGCTCCGTTTGATTGTGCTGTTCTTGCGATTGGTGGTGATTTGTCTCATTGCCTAGCTGTCGCGTAAAATTTAAAAAAATTACGCAGTCTAACTAGATTTCGTCAATTGCATTCTGTGACATTACAAAATGCAGTCAGTTATGGCGTGAGCAAACATCACTCGCTAACTGATTGCAGGTCGTGAAAACATCGCGCCAGGTGGCATTATAGCATTGTCCTGGCAACCAAATCTCCGTCTGCTTACCCACATTAGAGTATCTCTCATTGCGAGCCCAGCGATGTGTTCTAATCGAGTAAAAGTCGGTTAAGCGTGAACATAACTTCTGCAGAACTGAATGGGTGCACTAGTGGGTATTCAATCATCGTGGAGAAGTCCATCTTCTTCTCAAGGGATGTAAATGTAGATGTAGTCTTGGCCCAAATGCTGACGCTTTGATTCGCAAGTTGGAAGCGGGGTAGAGTTTTGAACAGGCGACTCATGATCCTATGCCCAGCGTTAACTTGATGAGAAAGAGACTGGAAGGTGCAAGTGGGCTTGACTGCGTTTGACTGAAATCCTAGTCTACTGGACATGAGAATGATGGCATCGGTAGAGGATTTGCATAGATTAATTCCACCACATCGATTGCCTTCTGCTTCAGAGCTGGGAATGATGCTGCTAGCCTCAATGATATCAACACACTTTTTCACTGTTAAGCAAAGGAACAGATAGTCTTCCTTCGTTTAATATCAACGTATTGCGATAGGGCTGAAGACCGCATAGACGCAGAGCAACGACTTCGCTCACGCATGTCGCTTGGGTTAGCGTCGCATGCAAGGAACCAGTAGGAAACATACTCTTAACTGATTGGCTTACACTGAAGCACGCGCCGCTACAGTACATGGAATTAGGTTGTTTTACTGGTGGCGATGATGATGAACTTGAGCACACAAAGTGCAGAGGAGGGAAGTGGTTGGACAGTCACATTCGAAACGGATCAAAGATATCGTCCACGAAGGAGTTCATTTCACACATCGTCTCCTAGGAGATGCTTGCATCAGGATGGACTTCGCCTGACACCATCAATGCAGGTAGCGTAACTCATCCTCCTCCTCCTCTTCTATTTCTCCTTCACCGCCTTCTGTGCCTTTACCCTTGATGCCTTCTTCGCAGCCTTGCCTGCCACTACCTCAGGGGTCATGACAACCTCTTCCCATTAGTGGAACGCAATACCATTGCTGGCAAAGTTCACGTCGCCAATGGCATAGGCGCCAGCCCATCGCATCTACCACAAATGGATCATTAATCTTCTCTTTGGCCTGATTATATAGAGAGAAGAGCGTGCTAATAGCCTGCCATAGTTCAACACTATTGCTATGATGCTACTTTTGCATGAGCCTGGAAACGCCACTTTTGTTGGCCTTAGCTTTTTCGTTTGTTGTATGTGCTACTACTAGTTGCTGGTCCGTACGTCGTGCTTGCGTAAAGTATGATGAAAATCGGAAAAATACCATTCGGCTGATAGCACATTGCAATTCATTTGCTCGTCTTTTAGGCCATTTTATCTACTTTCTAGAGGAAGCAAGCAGTCCAACTCGGATCAGGGTCACTTGAATTAGTCCGTTCTGTACGATAATGAGCTTAAAAATGCAACTGTTCCAAATGCGTGTTGGGTGGCTTTAGTTGGGAAATTCAAGCTCACACTTACAAATAGATGCCAATCAATGCGGCGGTTTCTCAAAAATTTATCTATGGACAAAACCTTACTTGTCGATTTTTTCCGACATTGAAATATCCGTAATTTTGCTAGCCTGTCCATGAATCTGTCTTTGGAAAAACAAAGTCTTATCTGTCCATAAGCAATGCTTTCTAATGCAACAACAGTATCACAGGTGTCTACAAGACCTATGGGAACTTCAGTATTAGTGCTTGTATAAAACCGTATGCAAGCCTCCACATCTCGCAGCAATCAAGGCCGAACTTAAGCTTAGTGATGCCAGCAGTGTTGGTGTCGAGGTAGAGAGCTAGTAAGTGTTTACCTACATCCTTAGAGACGTAACCGTAGAATATTTTAAAAGTTTACCAGAGGAGTAATGCTTATAATCATATCAGTGATTTCACCATCCACGGTAGCTCATTTTGCACCAACTTTTGGCTTGTGCACAATAATCCTTTCCATGAAGTTACGGCTTGTGTCACACCTATTTATCGGCCATGGTAAGTACCCTAGTAAAGTTTCAATAAAGACAGCTCGTCGCATCCTTTGATTTTGGTCTCAGGTCACAAGCATTAGATAATTGCATTAACCAGTCACACGTGGACGTAGTGCCGCTGCAATAAGACTGAATTCGTGTATCTCGCGGCGACCAGGAAAATCAAATTATACCGTATGAAATTTCTTTTGAATTTTTTTCTTGTGTGGCAAAGATATTTAATCAATTGCAAAAATAACCAAATCAGCCATCACTCACAAGAAATGATTAAGTCATTTAGATGCTCCCAGCGTTCACTCTTGCCTAATCTTTACAACTGCCACTGAGTCCTGAGACGTCGCCGTCCACCTACTGAGTAGCGATAAGCGTTTCCCAAAATAGCCCACTTGTTGCGAAAGGAAAGGCGCATTTTTTTGCTTGAAACTCAATGGTAAAGCATATCTATCGCCCACTTTAAAATAGCTCAGTGAAACTGACCTCAAATACACACCTTAGCTAAGTTGTACAATAATTGATGAGGCGATAACAACCGAGGGGCATAAGCAAACTTAGAAACACCTGCTTACTACGTCCCTGAATGCGCGCAGTCGTCCCTGCATTGGTGGTCAAGCGCCTTCAGCTGAGGGTCATTAAATGACCAAAAATGTCAAGCGATTAATTAGCCCACGTCGATTATCAATTGTTAGCCAGCTAGAAAAAAGTAACTGCGTGTGCGCTTCGCAAAATTTAGAGACCGTCACCACCATTTTATGACCTATTATTGTCACTGCAACATTTCATTCCGAGATTCTCTTTACAATGCGTAATGCAGTCTTTGAGTCTTCTATACCGTTATAGTTCTCAACCAATTGTGGACAGCAATACCTAATGCTAACAACAAAGAGTTTATATAAAAATACGGAAAACAAGGAGACGAAGTACCTTTTGCATGTACACTGTTTCACCCTATCAACAGGCTAGTAGTTCAGAGATGATTTACTAACACTCACGGCTTTCAAGAAGTCTCTCCAAAACATCCCATAGTTATATCGAATTCTGTCGAGTAAATGGGTCGTAGCCATCACTAAATCTCTGTGAAGATCTGCGCCTACAGTTCATCTTGAACGCAACCATGCATACAAGCCGTAGCCTCTTAGACAAGAAGTGCTCCAGTATTGTGAGGCGACAAGTGTGTGGACGATTCAGTGTTAAACAGAAGTATTTTGCTCAGTTATTGCGGTGGAATATATCGTTTAGCATCATAAAGCATTCAGGCAGTTGAACAACCGTTCAGAAAACCACCCTACGCGCGCACGAAAGAGGTGTAGGAACAAGATATTCATGAACTTTCAATCCTACCTTACCGAATACGATAATAAAACGACTTTAATGACGCCGTGGCAGTGGTTAAGGCTGCGTTTGCCACAGACGCCTTGTGAAGCAGGCGCTCTAGCCGACGACGAGGAGCAAGGGGGATGAGTGGTGGTTCACTAAATGATCCTGACTTTGCGCATTATTGGCTAGATCCCAGGTGCCGCCTTCTTCCCTTGGTAAAAATAGCGATCGTTATTCCCTAAACCTCAAGGCTCATTCGTCGCGGCTTGGAAAATGGGCGCTTTCGACCAAGGAATATTGCATTGGCCTCTGCTCTGCTTGTCCGGCGGACTATATTTCCACCACGGAAGTCTTTTCGATTCCCACAACTTTGTGCCGATCCCAAGCCTGTCACTTGCACGAATTTCTCGGTTATTGTTTACTAAATTGTCCAGCCAACAAAATCAGAGGCAGAGGAGATAAACATATCATTGCTTTTGAAAGCATTAAAGCTATGGTCATTTTCGTCGTCGTTTTTCTGGTACAAAAGTGTACTTTTGACTGTGCTTTGTTCTTGCCCAAATCACGTCCCACCGCTCCCATTTCATCATATTGGGCCAGCTAATGAAATCTTTTCGGTCGCCAACTCATTAATATGGCGATGAGTGGAGAGGTGATGGAGTGACCAAGGCCCTTAAGGAATTCTGAGGGACACTTCACCCCATTCGACTTTTGCCTGTCCATTGAAAGTGCTTGTAATAATTACTATCTAACAGGACGCGATAGACCTTACGGTGACTGACAAACCCTCTCTACGGAAGTGTGAAGGTCTCACTAGATGGATAACGCAGTCATAATCGTAAACCGTACAGCATTTCTTCAGAAGCCTGATGCGACTGACGATGCAGCCTACATATCATTAGTGTAGCAACATTTCTTGAAACAAGCAGGCTGCGGTGGGGTCGGTTCTTATTTGTTGGGGACTGATTAGCAAATGCAGCATTTAATGCTATAAACCAAAGCATACGTTCCTTATTTGTCATCATGTGTTGATAAGGAGCTAAGGAAGAGGCCGAAATATATGATATTGTAGAGTTGCGCGGACTCAAATGGGGTCAGAAAGTTTCGATTAGAATCATTTTTAAATGGGATTTGGTATAGACTGCGACAAAATTAACTGGCAGAAACATTTGTGCAGCGTAATTTATTTGAATGTGCTGCTATCTAAGATTGGGGTGTGAGTGACTTACGACTCAGAGCTGCAATCGACGAAATAAATTTGCGAGCTTTCGCCATGGGGGCTGTTACCCTATACATTTTGACCACCGACTTATTTGCGTCGCTCGCTTTGGACCGGACTTCTTGATGGCTGATCGAAAAGCCGCCTAACATTCTACGCCTTTTAATGCTGCATCAATCGGCCTGCTGACAAGACTGCGCTTAAATTCCTAAGCAAACTTCCACAAACATCGAAGCTATTCAAGCGCATTTCTGGATTGTCAGTTTTAATGCTGCTTATAGTCTGGTAAAGAAGGTATAATCTTTAAATATTATGCGCCAGAACTTTGCCTCGGTTGTGTCTACATCATGACGATATGATGTCATGTGGGTCATCTGTCAAGTATATCCAAATTACGACGTCGCCTAATCGCAACACATTGTCCATATATATGTTTCCATTTAAAATCTCGTGGTTATTCCAGCAAGGCTAAACGTCACATATTTTATGAATATCGATTTAAAAAGACATGTCAAATTTAGATAGCAAATGTGTGAATAAAGGTGTGTAAGACTGGCTGTTAGATGTGCTTCAATCTCATTAAATTAGCACTTATTTTGCCAACAACGGCGCTGTTATGCATTGCTCATTTCGTTAAGAGCTAACTTGCGAACCCCAAAAGCGTGTTTGTTAAGGGACAGAGGTAAATGCTTAAAACTTGCTAACGATTAGCGACTCAAGTTGCCTTGACCGTGTGCTACTCGAGGTCGGAAAATGTAGAGAAGGACATGCTGCCTTTTGATCTCTTCCGTCAAAAGTGTTCGGCTTAGGTGGAAGGACACGAAGAGAATAAGTTCTGGTGCCACATCCCAGTTCCTCTTACGTACCCCTCCACTACGTTTCGTCCTAGCACCAAAGTAAGAATAATCGAGTGCTCCTTCGCCCAAAGGCTCCAACTTTAAGCCGTAAAGGATGAAATCTTTTATCCGAATAAATTTTAATTTTTGAATAACGCTCCTATTGTTTTCGTCTTCTAAAGTAATCAATCGTAAAAATTTCAATTAAACAGGAACTTCCCTTTATGTGTAGCCTAAGGTTTTTGTACACAGTTGCACTAACTGTCTAATTGCTGTTCCCTCTCTCCATGCAGCCATCGGGGTTGGTCCACCGCCAGCATTTAAGTGATTCCTATGTGCACATTTCGAGGTATTTAGAGCTCTCTTATTTTATGCCACGTGGTTACTGCCTTGTTAACTTTATTAGCTTTGCAGAGAGGCGGCTAATAATGTTTTAGCTTTTGTATAAAGACCAGGTTCGATCAAAGTGTTATAAAATTTGGGTTGCATAGAGGTGAGAGCGAACGCTACATTTGCCAAAGCCAACTGCATGGCCTGAAAATATGTGGATTGCATAGGGCCTTATAGAGCTTACAGCGTTATAGCAGGGCATTGCGAAAGGGAGGAATGACTTGTTCAAATCATGCTGCGGTGGAAAATTGTTTATAATTGTTGCTTGTCAAGATGTTAGCGTTTAGTTTTTCCTTGGTGTGCCAAGGATTGAGATGGTAGTTGAAGCGATTGGAGTCATGAGATGGGCTACTTCGTGAGTGCGCTTATGAGCAAGTTCTAAGACAATCACGCTAATTTCATCAAAAGAGGCAGCTAGAAACTGCACCTCCGTCTAACCGGGCACAAAAGCATTGGTAAAGTTAAGGCTAACAGAAATAATAAGCAGACCATATTGCCTCCGTGGCTTGAGGTGGTCGATTATGCCACGCATGTTCTTCCATTGCCATCCATTCGGTTATTCTCCAACAAAGGCCTAATTCTGGCGCAAATAATATCTACGAATCGTCTTAAACTACACAGTCAAGGTCCTGTCGATGCAAGCTAAATTAAAGTTGCGCCTAGAAAATCAAGTGACTTGGTCGTCATGCACAAAATCCACTGCATTCCTTTAGACAAACGGTTTCAGGTCTCACGTCAAAGCTCAACCTGCAATAAATTTGAAGTTTCTAAATAGCAATTTAAGAGCAAATGCATAATCAGAATGTGAAGCACTCAATAGGTACAATATACACAACCAACACGCATACTGGAACAATATGAGTAATGCAACTCCTGCTGCGCATCAATTATAAATCGCGCTGCAGATAAAGGACAGGAGTAGCTCGTGAATTACAATCAAATCAAGCATAAAGCAAAGGTGATATTGGCACTTAGCGCAACATGGTAATACTTACGAGATTACGAGACATTAAGCCACCAAGAACAAATGCCTTCATTTCGAATTTAGGCTATCACAAGCGATCAGGTGGGCTAAAGTGAACCGTGGTACAGCAACAGATGTAAAACACAGCCAAAAGGATGCTGCTGGCCTTGATAAAAATGTTAATGCCCGCTTTGGTGGATAGATGCGAAAATTCGATTAATCTGCACCATTACACAGCAAGTAATATTGCATCATTCCATCCCACCATCTAAATGGCTTTCTTTGTTCTTTTTATTGATATTTTGTTAATATAACATGCTCGAGGCATTGTATTCCCTTTTAGCAAAATTTGTTTCAGTTCTTGCACTTGTAGACTGGAATGCTCTTAAAGGATTGCTGGCACTAACAGTTTTTATTCCTCCCCTTCAAAAAATTTCGGCGTTTGTTTCGATGCACCAGCTTCGCCGAAATGTTGCCTTCTGTATTGATTTCAATTGCTAATGAGAGTTGCTCTACTTCGAACCTGTTATGCACAATATCCAGATCCATCGCTATGATATTTTCAAGCCTCTTAAGGCCGCAATGATAATTGAAGGCTTCCTCTTACGATATGTGTTGAGATGTTAAGGCTAGCGTCTTTTGACTGGGAGAATTTCATCTAAGCTTGGTCACCCGATCTTGCATCTGCCAGTGAATCTAAGTAGCAGATGCGCGTTTCCTTGCAAGCTAACAAGCCTAATTCAAGCGACTATCATAACCATGGATCCAACTTTTGGGTGTAGGGCCTGGTTGTCAAATAAAATTCAGACGAAAATCTTGAGGTTTTCTAATTTCACACTGTGCCCAGTGGCTGACACTGCTATTTTGTATTACAAAGTTTCCCCAAAACGATTAATAATCAGGCTCTCACCCCGTGAACGGGCACGCACTTAGTGACCCTGCAGGGTAATAAGCCTCAAATGACGTTCCACTAGACATAGGAATACTTAGTGTACTACTCATCATCTTAGCCAGTTTTTCGTTCTCAATGAACACATTCCCCAGCAAGGATCTGTATTTGTTCAACGGTGACAAACTAAAAACATTGGTCGATATCGGAGTCATAAAAGACCTTGACGTTTGTTGCCGCTAAGAATCGTACAGAGGGGCACAAATGCTTAACTCGAATCTTCTTGGAAGTTAAATCTCCCGGTTTCAAGTTAGTCTTTTCCTTTTAGGCCTTTGCGTTAAAATCCTTTTTGAATTTTTCGCTCTTCTGCTTACCTCTCTACACATCCTCGCTGCTTACAGATCACACGCTACCCTGCGTCCGTCCGCATACAAAAGCGCACGTATTTTAAAAGGGCACGACTACAAAATGCAGGGCATTACGTGCACCTGCAGGCTTGGTTTTTGGGTGATTGACCGACTAACTCTCAGGCGGATTAGGAAGATACGGTTACAAGGTTTGTTCACTTACGCGCATCTAAAATATTTTATCGACTGCACCGCCTGAGTGGTAATCTGTAGACTCAGAGAGAATTACGGCTTCCCAAGGGCCAATGAGGAGAGACAAAACAGGAATACGGATTTATATAAAGTAAGAAGACGAGAACTTAAAGCAGAACTGACAAAAAAATCGTAGGTGAAAGCGTTATTCTGATCAGATGCCGATTCATTCGAGAAACACGCTCTGGTTGAATTTAAGGTCGAACGTATTAGCGGCCCCACCCGAAAGAGGCACAGCGTGCTTGAACTCAACTAGTGTCCATATCACATCGGCGACAAACTTTACGAGATTACTAGAGCCATTGGAAGCGCATTTGGACGGTAAGCGATCACTTTGGTCCCTATGCGAGTTGTTTCCCTTCTTTACTCGCTTAAACCTCTTTTTCAATGGCGCTGATATTAGCAAGACCAGAACTGGCAGTGGAATTCGTAGTGGGCATTAAGAACTTCGGCAGAATCAAGCAAGGGCGGATCGCACTCATGCACGTGGATCCCACGGATATGCTTACTTACGATGCCTTGCGTGCATGGGGAGCACATTTGTCTCGAGCTGGACCCACATGGGCTGCTGGTCGTTCGCTCATCGTTGTCACAGCACTGCCTAAGGGCACCAGATACGACGAGGTGTCAATACCGTATAAGGAGGTAATTTGCATCACTTCGCCCTCATTCTACATTTCTTTTACATTTTAACTACACGGAGGTAACACAAATCGTGCATCCTTTAGGTGATTTTTGCAATTAGCGGTGACAAACTCCGATTGCCGTAAATAACTGCGCCATCAACATGATTTTAGTTATGAGGTGATGCACTAAGAACAGGTGGTTCGCAGATCTGTTTTATTGCACACGCTGCCACTTTTAAATCGATGTCTACCTGTAAAATCTTTAATACCTTAGTTGAAAGGCATCTTATAGAGCAGCGCGATATCATAAATTCCAGGGTGAATAGGAGGAGATATGACTGGTGTTCACACAGGCAAATTCGGCCATTATATCTAACAGTAACGTATTTCAACACCCAACCTTTGTTTAATGGAGGAGGAAGAGAGCGTGGGTGCTACCTCTAGCAGTGAACTCACTTCTACCTATGAATATACGCGTGAGAGCATAGAGGGTTTCTTGTGTGCTGATGAGTTGGCTTCCTCTTGGCAGCAAATCAACCTCTCAGTGGCTAGTGGGGCAGCGCTAGCAATGCGACTGGTTCAAGTCCAATTGCTGCAAGAGGGTGGTAGCAGTATCGCCCCCTCTGCTAGTCTCTTCGAACCACTGCTCACCCTCTCACATATCAAAGTGCCTACACTGCCCTCCATCACCTTCCATTACCAAATTGAAAATGGCGATACCTCGCAAGGCATCTTCGACCTCCTTCTCTTCTCCCTCAAGTCCAACGTCACTGAGGCGGCTAATATTGGAGTCCAAGCAAAGAGATATGCAGACATCTTCAATCTCATTGATGTCATCCATCATCCGCTAATGCTCTCCCAGCCAAGGAGTACAATGAAGTGGCCAGGCGATGGACGCGGACCTCAACGTACATGCTACTTACTTGCGCCATGTGGAATTGGTATGCGATAAGAGTGAATCTAGACTACCGCCAGATTTCATTTCCTTTCTTGCTGCGTATCGATCCTTTAGAGCCAGTACAAAATATTCTACTGATAAATCTATTTGGATTGTTCAACGTTGGTCTCATATACTTGGCAATTATGTTGGTATACAGGTAGAGCGAATTGTGTATCCCCACTGATGTGATCAATTTAGACGGATTGTGTGTAAGATCCGGCACTTTAATTCACTCAAACTCGTTTTTGTGGAAAGTGATTTTACATTCAGCGATGACGATGGAAACCCACTGGCGGATGAATGCGGTGACGTGAGAATGTTTTGGAAGAATTAAATAACAAAAGAATATTTATAGCTTAAAAGTGTTGTTAACTGGATGGTCTATAACTTTCAGTCCCAACAAACCCCTCAGTTGCAAATGGATGCGGTGTCGAGTTCGAATGTCCTTACTTCCTTCCATGCACTCCTGCCTACTTCTCGACCCTCGATTGCAGCGTCGAGCATGACTGAAGAGCCTCTATGGAGGTCGCGAAAAGGAAGGCCTGCTCAACTAAATGTACGGTATGTCCGTATTGGCAGCGTTAAATGTAAGTTCAAGGTGTTGTTGACTCTAGTCGTGCTCAAGTAGTGCTGCATACGAATGTTATTAATTATTTGAAGCAAGAGGAATGCAATGGAGTTATGTACACTGGGTGTGCAGCATGTAATCAGGGAGTAGTGTTTTCCTTCTAAAAGCCAATAGGTAGTGCTCGAAAACAGAATGGGATTGAATGGCTGTATTCATGCGTCGAAAGATGACATCGGACACTGATGATGAGCATAAGGCAGTGCGGATCCTCCTCCCTCCCTCCAATGCGAGGAATTTGAAGAGTCGACTTCTGGTATGCAGGATGGGATGTAATATCCTCTTTTGTCATTTGCATCACTGATTGTCTAGTATTGGCTTCAGCGCGCATCGCTTGCACACCTTGCTCTATGCTTCTCACTCGGTGTGGCTGTAGGCGGTCAACAGGCTATTTCACCATCTCCCATGTGTCAGCAGCTCTTCTGTTGGCTCTTTGCTCACCACCTCCAGCTGCCTTTTTAACTGCTTCTGTTTTATGTCAGTAGTGACGCATATTGCTCTATTATCAGGAATGTGGAGTCGTGCGAGGTGTGAGGACAGTAGATTAATCGCCTCAATTAACGATGGTCATTCAAGAAAAAGCAAAATATTGAGCACGACATAATCGTTTGTAGAAGTGCTCGATTACTTGTATTGCTTGTGCAAGTAACATTGCCCCCACCATCGCAGCCGAGGTCCACCTTAAAGTGAGAGGAACAAACCTAAATGATTTTGCATAGTGCTATTGCGCAGATGTTGCTACCTCAAGCGATGCGCTACAACAGCTTTTGCTACCTCTTTCGATTGGCTTGTTGTTCTAGGGAGTTCAAGTCTACGTTAAGGAATTGGGCCTATCTCACATAACACTGCCCTCACTGTTACTCGACTACCTTGCGGGACTGTGAGAATTTTGGCACATAAATGCCAATACTTTCATTGGATGCTGTGTGACGCCGCAGTCCTTCAGTCTTGTTTTTCACTGGTGTCATCGGGGAAGTCTTCAGGTGATGATTTAAGTCCCCCTCATTTAATTAGCCAAAAGCACCCATCCACATCACTGCTTTCATTTTCAACATTTTCCACACTTATATGCCTTTAATGCTATCAGCAATTTGCTGACGAATTCGTGTGAGTTATGGCACAATGCACAAGAACATGACTACTGGCTGATTTACAGGGGTAGACATGAAGTACAGTTGAGATTGTTCCAGAAAGGGCGGGATATTGAGCACGACGGATGGGAACGTACCGGTGAACTACAGCAGAAACTTACTTCATAAGCGCTTCATAAACATCCTCACAAAAGGACTCCTTCAACAACGAGCAGAGTTGCTTTTTGTTAGCCCCTTCGTAGAACATTGACCTAGTCACCACGCTTTTCGTTCCGTTCCACATGCTGCGAAATGGTCGTCGAAAACTGATATTCTCCACCAATTAAAGGATTGCCGTTAGAACTATAAATGAGAGAGCAATGACGACTACTGCCATGCTCCAATATCACACCCCTTGCAAATGCTGCACAACAGCTTTTGGAGAGAAACACACATCCGTAACTCTAACACTGATTCCATTCATGTGCAACAGACATTCAATTCAGTGATACACGACACATGCTGCCGACTTACCTGTTACTGCGTTTCCGTGCGTAGGATGTCATCAACAACAAAAGCATCACATTTGACTGGGATTTCAAGGTCTCTCTCATAACTGACTTAGTTCGGGTGAGTCAATGCTATCTTTTAGTATTTGAACAAATCTCTTCTCCCTAACATTTGTAACTACAACCCCTAATATGGCGTTACAAGGGAATGGAGTACCTCCACAGCACAAGCCTCAAAGCCCATGGAATACTCAAATCGGCCAATTGCGTTGTTAATTGCCGATACGTCTTAAAAATCACCGACTTTGGCATTCCTAAAATCTACAACTTGACAGACAGTTGTCCTTCAACCAACCCCGAAGGTTAGTTACATTCATTACCCTCCGAAATTGCATCTCATTCATAGAAAAATTATGGACAGCGCCTGAGCTACTGTGTGATGAGACCTTGGCGTTAGTTGGAACCAAGCACGAAGTCTTCTGTCAGACGAAACCAAATGGAATGGAAGATGTTTCAGCAGAAGAGATTATAGAACGCGCCAGGAGCAAAGAAAAACCCCCTTTTCGGCCACGAGTGAGTATTTCTTCGCACCCCAGGATATCACTATGTGTTTAACAAAACCTTCACAGGAGGATTTCAGATGTATTGAGGCTTAGCACTGTTCACTTATGGCGTAGTGAAGACGCAAGTAAAGACTATCACGATCGTTGCCGGAACGGCTATGCCAACTGGGGTATTTTTGAGTTAATTACTAATATTTGCCGCATTTGGTATCTGATACATCAGTGTAGCGTAGAATTGTCAAAGAAACTGCAAAAGAAATAGGCTGCTGCTACAGAAGTGCATTGTCAAAGGTCTAAAGGGGGTTGCGTAACCTTGCGTTAGATCACGTCCTTTTTTTGCTGGCGAATCATCCACCAACCACCGCTCGATTTTCCACCCCAGCTTCATGAGACGGGTGTCCCACCAACTTACAGAGCCATTGTTGAGCGAGCATGGCCGGACAATCCTGGACTAAGACCAACATTCAAGGAACTGAATTAAGAGATTCAACGAATGACCAGCGAAAAGTAGGTTAGCTATTGCACATGATCCCCTCCTCAATCTCGCAAGAAAAACAAACATTGTAGAGCACATGTTCAAAATGATGGAGAACAACTCGAGTCGGTTGGAAGAAGAGGTGAAAACTCGAATGGATGAACTAGAAAAGGAGAAGGGGAAGAAGGATCTTCTCATCTGCCGCTTGCTCCCTCCGTGAGTTTCCTGTCACATGATTCCTGGCCAGCGGTAATGACTTTAGGATTACACATTCCGGCTTTGAATTTGTATACGACCACGCATATGTAGAGTCTGAGCAATATGCGAGTGGAAGAGTGATGCTAAGTTGGAATTGTAGAGTTGTGGCGGAAGCGTTAAAGGCGGGAGTTGCAGTGGCGCCTGAGACCTACGATGAGGTGTCTATCTACATTAGCGACATCGTTGGCTTTACAACTATTTCAGCAATGTCCACACCACTACAGGTTGTTGATCTTCTCAATGACCTGTACACACTGTTTGATAGGACGATCGCACATTACGACGCCTACAAGGTGGGTTTGATTTGAGACGTCTGAGTCTACTCATGGGCACAAGTTAGATCCCAACTCATCACATTTGATAAAGAAAACAAGTTGACCAAATCACGGTTCACTAAGTAAGCGGGATCTCACTAAGGTTAAAGAAATGCGAGCTGTGAATCGGCCGTTTGTTTTGTCAAAATAGGACGGCATTCCAGCATGTGTAGCAAATAGTTAATCGAGGTGGCAGGGTCTTATGCTACGTCTCTTTGCTCATTAGTCTAACCAACACCTGCGTCTCTCGCTAAAGCACGAAAACAGACTGAACAGAAGTACTCAAAGTGCTAGCCAATCGACGCAAAATCTGTGCATTGTAGGTGGAGACGATAGGAGACGCCTACATGGTGACTTCGGGATTGCCAGTCCGTAATGGACGACGCCATGCAGCTGAGGTCGCCACGATGGCCCTCCATCTGCTCAGTGTTTGCGGCACCTTCACCATCAAGCACTTACTGCAGGTCCCCTTGAGGCTGCGCATCGGTCTGCATAGCGGTTAGTTGGATTTGCATCTGATCCTGTCCCCTTTCTACTCTATGCGTGCAAGGTGCGCATCTACTTGTTCTAATGAATGCCAACGACACTTGAGCAATGTCTTTGGCCAAAGCGCATTCTGAGGCCGGAATTTAAAGCTGCATTTTGACCGTCAATCTGATGTCCCTACACTGGCTTCGTGTTGTTGTCCATGCGTAACACGGGCTAATGCATTCTCATAGAATCGCAGCTTCGAATTTGATGTTATTCATGTATCAGTTGCACTGTCATCAAACAGATAACAAGTGTTGAGACCTATAAGCCATTTTAAAGCTCTAGCCTACTGGCATACAGAATGATTTCAAAATCACATTTTTATTGGAACTGCAAAGTATGCGTCTTGTTGCATGGCATTGAGGAAAGACTCTCTGTCCTTTTGCAGGACCTTGTGTTGCCGGTGTCGTAGGACTTACAATGCGTCGTTACTGCCTCTTTGGCGATACCGTTAATCAAGCACTGAAAATGGAGTCGTCTGGAGCCGGTTGGTAAAATTTTCCTTGACCTCCTTTCCTCTTATATCCACCTTAACGTAAAACACATCTACCTCAGCCTTTAGAATACACATCAGCGAGAAGATAAAAGGAATATTGGATGAAATCGGAGGCTACCATGTTGAATATCGCGGCTCAGTGGAATTTGGGTGTGGTGTGGAAGCAACAACTTATTGGCACACTAGCAGTGACAACTTCCACAAGCCTTTGCCTCAGCCTCCTCCATTAACAATGTAAGCATTATTAACTTCTCAGCAACGGATTCTTGCAAATCTGTTTTGCGTATTCCTACTCATACTGTATTTACTTAATGAAGCATTATTTTAAGCAGTTGCGTGGGCAGCAGGTGATGAATGGACCTTTTCTGACTAGGACTCTCAGGTGTTTCCATCGGCTTTCCTAAGCGTGGAATTAGTGGACAAAATACCCACAATAGACTGACAGGTGATAGTAGATAGCGTTGAACTGCGATAATTGTACGGTAGCGGAAATCCCACTGCTAGTCAGTTGATAATGTGGATGAGCTACGTTAGACATGAGCAGATTAGACGTGTGCACTTGCTTAAAGTGAGGTAAACTACATCCTCTCGTAGTGTTAATTATAAGGGTTCAATTGCTGATGCTCTCATCACTGTTGGCGTGCTAATGCCCGTGTACAGTGCGCAGAAATACCACAATCGCTCTCCATGGCACACCTGACCCAATTTTTTCTATCATCTGTCAAGAAACACCATGCAGTGGAATGCACGTATTGTTTTCTATTTTTTGTGCTGCAGTTGAGAACGCCATGGGTGAGTTGCACTGCAGACGTCATCACTTTCTTTACCCACTGCTTGCAATTTTCCTTCCTCTCCCTGCACACTAGTGTTAAGTGCTTTGTATGGCTGCAGTTCAAGTACTGGAGGTCTCTTTACGACTTAATGATGCGCCATCTCTTTGCCCTACATATTCTGTGGTTAAACAAACGCTGCACCCATGAGATCACATTGGTCGGCGTAAGGCACATTGGAAACACAGAGAAGCTGCAAGTTGGGCAACAAATAACTCAGCCTTCGCAGAACACATTGGCTGGGGAGGTCTATAACGGACCCATCACTGACAACTTCCGATTGCTTATTGCCGTTCGTCTCAGCCGTCGAGATCACATGCGGCAGCCATGCAAGACATTGTTTGTTCAAACCTGCATTGTCATGTTATATCAAGCATTGGACTGAATGACTAGTCTTAACGATTCATGCTCCTTCTCGAGGAGCCTGTCTTAGATAAGTTCAAGGTGCACAGATTTAAAACTTTCAAGGCCGCATTTGCCACTCTTCCTTAGAAAGCAAATGATCATGTTAGCACTCAACGAAGTGTCACTTGTCGACCCACTCACACAGGGAGAAGCAAAAGAGAACTGCATTATAGAGAAAGTAAAGCGGTGAGTGAAGCATTGCTCAAAGTTTAGTCATTCCACTTATTTTCATGGTAAATGCTGTAACACAAATGACATTTTTAAATACCAGTCTGTAGTCCCTTAAGTCGCCAATTGGTGAGCAAATAGTCTTCCACCAAACCGACACCCTTATGGCATTGGTCAATGAGGTGACGAGTGCAAAACTGTTAGTTTTTGGACTCATTGCGTGTCACTTGCTAATGCATGGCAGATGAACGAAGCACACATGATCAATAGCTTCCACAAATGTGATTTGGACGTGGATACAGATTGTGGTGAAGGCTTTTTGACACATGATCGGTTCCCATCAATTTGAAGCGCTCTTCTCCAGACTGGAAAAACATTCCGCCATACCTGGTGCACTGTTTATCCAACTTATGGATTTTCGTAACTAAGTGATTCCTAGTTGTACTTTTTTAACACTCTCTTACCGAAATGATATAAGCTGAATTTCGGCCATGTAACTAGTCAAGATCGTTTCCTGTGGTAAAAAGGCAGTCAATAGAAAACTAGCAACCACTACTGGATATGTATGAGACCACAGGGTATGTTGCTTTTCGATTCTTCAGAACCAAATTTCGAACCGTTCTTCCTGGAATTTTCAGTGATTTTAAAGTTGACACCTCCAATGCGCAACTTTGCCGAAACTATGCCTTTGTATAGGCAGTCATGTTGGCTTGTATGTGGGACACCTGCTTTGTGGTGTCTTCGTCGTCTGATTGTTTTGTTTGTGAACTTGGCAGGCCTCAAGTTCGCACATACAAATGCAATTCTCTGACTGCTATGATATTGACAAGTCGACTTGTAGCATGGCTAGTGTAGTGTGCCACTGTTTCATCCATCCTTTACTGTCTCGTCTTTCTTCGCCTAGGTTAGTCTACGTGTATTCTGAAGGAGTGAGTTGCCTTCCTCCGTAAAATGTTCATCATGGATAACGCAGTGAATTTTGCTTTTTTTATTTGCTTTGTGCAACAAATTCTCAGCGGTTTTAAGCCCATTACCAATCGTTGCTATTCTCTACAGCATTGTGGGTGCTCCTTATTTCAGTTGAGGTACATTTATCCGATTTTAGGTGTTGTTACCTGAACTTGACAAAGACGTCAGATCTATTTTGCGCTACTCTTTGGCAGTTAGCCTTTTGAAGGCATCTGAGCTCTGGCAAACTATCGAACAGCACTGTATGACGAAGGCACCTGGCGCGGTTACATCATTAATCGAAATTGAACCATCTGCCATTCAAGAATGAAGCCTTACGCCTGCTAAAACTTATCAAAGCGCCAAGTAGACAAGCTGCGTGCATACTGTAGGCAAAAATGGCAGCTACAAATCCTCAAATTCGTGGTTTAAATGGGACGCCTAAGAACGTTGAAATATACTTACGTCAAAAGTGTTTGTTGCGCATCAGACTGTTCCCGCTCATATAAACCAGTGAATAGTCTGACCGACTACTCTCATGGGATCGTAAAAGTTGACATGGTACGCATGTGCCATGGCGAATCAGTGACTATGGTGTTGCAGTTCATACTTACCACTGGTTCTCTTCCATCAAACGGCAGACAGGAATCCTTCGCCTTGTCTTCTTTTTTAGACAGAGAGGACTGAAATGGTTGGGGTTTTATGATGGGCGAAATAAAAAAAACATAAGGAATGAGCTATAGAGGCACTGGAATTAAAGTTAGACACGCAAGCAGTTTGAAAGTTTATGAGGTCACAGAGGTGAACAGACAAAGAGAGCAGTTGCACACCCTCTATGGCTTCGGTGCGGATGCATGGAACGCACACATCACCAATGCGAGGGACTCTGGCATAGAAAAGGAAGGCATTAAAGTAGGCAATGCATAAAAGCGGTTACCAAAAGAAGGCGATTTCTAGGATTCTAGTGACACAATTTTGCGTGGATTCCTGATTCTCCTGCAGTCTGTGTTTTGTTGAGAAATGATGACTCATGTCATGATGTACAGTTGATCTGTTGGTCGAATTCTACAGCGGTTAAATGCACAAAAAATAATTTAATAACTTTAATGATGTCAGAACACGCCTTAAGCCAGCAAAAAGATTAAAGTATTTCTAACCTCGACCACACATTTCGTTAAATGCAATGCCAGTGGCTTGAAGCAATATGAGAGTTGGATAACAAGTTGTAATGGCATGGTTAATACAGCAGTTGAGTCGTAAAAACCGTCAAACTACGAATCGGAAAGATGATCTTCCGTGCCTTCAATCGTCCTCTTTCGACAATAAAAGCAATTGGAATGCATCAGCATGCGACCGTAATCAGTCCTGAACCTAGAGTAGACCGAACTGAGGAATACTGTCTTGTGTTGGAAAGTAGAAGGCATGTAGTGAAGAGCCCTACCACAACGTTTAGTAGGATGGAAACGAGGTCCATGCCAAACGCTACACACCACCTGTAGGCGATCCTCACAAATAAAGGGTAGACAAAGATGTGCCTAAGACACCAAGGCCCACTGGTGATGGCCCGCAGCTTTAATCAAAAGAATTCTAAAAGAGCTCTCATTGCACCTCTTATACCTACGTCAATGTGTACACAACCATCATTACGGGTTTTGCTTTCCATGCGCGTGGCAATCAAATGAAACCCNAACACGCCTCAAGCTAGCAAAAGGATTAAAGCGTTTATAACCTCGACCACACATTTCATTTATTGCAATGACAGTGGCTTGCAGCAGCATGAGAGTTGGACTACGAATTGTAATGGCGTGGTTAATACAGCAATCGAGTCGTAAAACCGTCAAACTACGAAACGTAAAGATGATGTCCCGTGCCTTCACTCGTTCTCTTTTGACAATAAAAGCAATTGTAATGCATCAGTATGCGACTGTAATCAGACCTGAATCTAGAGTAGACCGAACTGGGGAGTACTGTCTTGTGTTGGAAAGTGGAAAGCATGTAGTGAGGAGTTCTACCACAATGTTAAGTAGGATGGAAATGAGGTCCATGCCAAACGCTCTACACCACCTGTAGGCGAGCCTCATAAATAAAGAGTAGACAAAGATGTGTCTAAGACACCAAGGTCCACTGGTGATGGCCCGCAGCTTTAGTCGAAAGAATTCTAAAATAGCTCTCATCGCACCTCTTATACCTACGTCAATGTGTACACAACCATCATTACGGGTTTTGCTTTCCATGCGCGTGGCAACCGAATGAAACCCATTCAGTTGTGCCTTGTGTGACAGCTCTGATGCCTACTGAACTTTGGTGTCCCACAACAAACTAGGGTGGGCATGTAGGGCAGTTGCGGTACCACAGAGAATGGGACTTACCAATACGAGCACAATTCATACAGCACCCATTTTGGCACCTAGGTAATCTGACGGGATGGAAATAGCGTCAAAGTTTGAAGCGGGATGTTCGGCCCTTTTGTTGGCTTGCACCATTTGAAAGCTATAGACGTTAAAAGGCTTTCAATTGCTCTGAGAATTTTTAAAGAATTTTTCGTGAACAAAGTTGTCAGAAGCATCCAGATATCATAGTGGTTGGAAGTCTTATTGTTACCCTGATGATGGCTAGGAAAATTTGATTTCGTCTCCAATGTCGCTTGCCATCTTTTCACTACAGTTAAGACTTCAAGCTGAACCGTATTTTTAGCAGGCTGGTGTAAAATCAAACAGAATTATAGGAAGAAACCATCAACTCAAGCAAATCAAATTTCTAGAGTGATTTACAGTCAAGCGAAGAATTCTGCCGTCGATACAATGCAGCCATTTGTTTACATGCGGATAGTAAAGTGCTGAGGTGCGAACTATAGGACTAGGGACGCACTTCTCGGTATTCGTATCAAAAAGAAGCAAGTTTGAAAAGTCAATAGCCAAACAAGAGCATCAATACATGAGAAAAACACCATGCGGGAATAGCAATACCTGATATCCGCACAACTTTTACTTTCCATTTCCTGACTTTTCATACCAACACACCTCATCACCTCTCTCCTCCCTAATCCCCGCTATCCTCCGTCCACTTTGTCCACCCTTTCCTCATTTCTTGGTTTGCTCCTTCATTGTCGTCTACGTGGTTACACTCTTCTACTGGTCCCTCAATTACCCTCCACCACTACCGCATCACACCCTCCATCAGTCCGTCCATTCATTTACCCATTTGCCGATCCATCCTTTCTGCTTCTCTGACATGACTATGCTAACACACACTCACACACGCGCACATGACACTTTTCCCTGTTTTGCGTTCTCCTATTCCCACTCAATCACGTCACTTACACTTCCCCCAACCTCACTGTCTAAGCAGTAGCGCTGAGTGCAATACGAAACGCACATGTCCGTGCACATTTTACAGCAGCGTTGACATCAACACTTCAACGAACGCCAAAATTAACGCAATCGTGAACCTACGGCTGATGATATCGGCATCACCACGACCATCAAGTCTGCTACCGCCAACATCACCACCATCACTTCAAGCAGCATTACTCAATGCCACCCAGTAGCATGCACATCTACGCATTGAGAAGAGCAGAGGGGATGAGGTGCAAAGGCATTTGATCGCACGCAATGTTATAAGTGCCTATGGAAGGGGGTAAATAGATTGTGAGCAATAGAAGGAGTGAAAAGAATTGTAGACGAGTAAAGCGCGATAAAGTGCTCAAGTGGCACGACGTGTACTGCAGCCGTCACCAGTGCGCGATCTAATTTGGTACGACGTAGCAAAATCTCAGTGTGACGGAGGTTAGAAGCTACGACACCGTGCGATCAATGGCATCTCTATTGTCAGTCGGATGGGTGTGATGCGATGCTGGAGCGGTGATTGCGCCTACATTGGTCAACAATGATCCTTCGTAAATACGCTGCAATAGTTTGCTTTATGAGAAGATTGGATGCGCTTGGCGAATTTATATTACTGGCGATCAAGAACGGTTTTAACTACGAAATGTATTGCAGTAAAAGCCCATTGGTCGCGTGCAATCGTAGAGGCATATTCGGTGCCGTACTGCTTGTAGTGTGCTTCACATATACAGATCTGTTCTAGAGACATGCTCCTGTTATTAAAGTCTCTTGTTCTCTGAGAGATTATTTATTTCTCACAATTTTAATGGGTGTTTGGCTTGTTAGCATAATCAGTCAAACATCGGAAGCATAAGGAAACAGATCCTTAATCCGCATTTCAACATGACGCATTAGAAGTACACTTAAACTAGTTACTTCTTCCGCATCCTACGCAATCGAGTCAATTATTTTCTCGCTCAAGAATGGAGCAACGGACGAAGGGTAGCTTAAATGAACTTATGTTTGGATTGCAGCAAGATTTAGGACAAAGAATTTGCCTCTAGGGTGAAGGAGCACTCAGAAATGGGATGACATCATAAGAGCAGATAGCTTTGCTTGCATTATTTGCATTTCTGGCCTAATTAAGCGTAAATAGGGACCTTTAACTTGTCCTTAGAATACATTTTCTTTAGTGGATGTGCAAGAGAGTCCTTTAGCGCCGGCTGCGATGAGCGGGAGCGCAAGGTCTACATTTTATGTCATCGGCTGTCATGACTAACTAAGCTAATGTGTCAACCGAGATGCGGTCCCGTTCCTATCACCTCCATTTAGAAGGATGTCCAATGTGCAAAATGTGCACATATTTAAGCATATCCTTGCAGAATCACCATTGACTGCGTCAAACCTGAGGTCAACTGCTACGGGAAGGAGAGTTCCAAGTGCTGCTGCATGTCCATGTTGACCCAGCTTGCTCGATTTGAAGTGCCTAACTTCTGATCATGACTTATAAAAGCATTTTTTAAACAGCTTGCCATCATTTTTTGCTTAAACTGAACAATGTGCAGAAATTGAAATGTGTTTGGGGTAAAGAAGAATACCCGCATGATCGGAACCGCCATTCCATTGCCTCTAAGTATTAAATAGAGGAGATCTGTATCGCTGAAGCAAATATGCCTCCATTGAATGATATTTTGAAATGAATGTGGAAAAAGCATTTAAGTTTACAACCATCAAGAGTTGATTGTCTGTCAAGGGCGCCATGTCTAAAGATTTTGAAGCACTGCTCTTAGCAGCGGCACTACATTGTCACACAAAAGTTGAGAGATATCTAGTCTAAGGTAGAAAACGCCGATGGGGGCTTAAATTTGTTCCGAAGCTTACATCCTCCTTCGGTACGTGCAGAGTTAGGGGAGGAAAAGATATCGAGAGACGACGACGCTGAATGTCCAAATAGGCAAAGAAATCTGGAAAATGGAACTTATCTTTCTAAAGCGACTTGAGACGTGATACCTTGTGCTGCTACTCCTTCTAACGACAAAGCCGTCCTAGGTCGTATTACCCATTTAGCCATTGAGGCCAAGACAGCCGCTTAGCTACCAAAAGCAGACTTAAATGACATCTGCATCACCCTCTTAGAAGCCGCATTTTGTAATCCATGCCACAATGGGCCTAATCGATTGCTCTATGTTAAAAAGACAAGCATCAGTGACTGCGCTTCCTTCCTCTTAGTAATTTTAACCATTATAGTTTTCAAAGTAAAATAGGAATGCTAAGCAACAAACAACGCATTTATGCTCTAAAAAAGTCGCCTCTTCAGCTCCGTACTTACTTAGTTGCTGCCTTGATCTTTAGCTTAATTGGCATTCTATGAGTTATCAATGCGGTGGATCCGTGCTAAGGCGACCCCTCTCCTCTTCATCATCAGAGCGCACGTGACACTTCTGCGTCTGATTCGCGAGAACCACGCACTTTGGCAGATGTTTTAACTATCGGGCTAATGCACAATTCTAGTGGGTGTCGACTCGGTTTCAATTCATCATTGCTACTAACAAAGTTTTGGTAGAATTTCATACACGATGAAAAGGTTGGGAATACCTTTCATTCTTTACCTCCTTGCCTTCCCGAATGTGTTTGAAATGCTTAATTTTTTTTATTTTGATTTGCTTTTCAGCTCTTAGAATTTTGCAGACTATATGATTAAGAAGTGAATAAACCATTTCATCACGGGTCCCCAAGTCAGCTCAGTGTGAATCATTGCACAATAACTCGCTTCACCAACTAATCAGCCAGATGACTTGGTTAGCGCTTTTATAAATTCTCCCATGGCTAAAAGCTCAATCCGCGCATCATTGCTACTAATGGCTGCTTGATGTAGAGCTACTACGCGATGTATTATCGTGCCAATTACAAACGTAAGTCCCGGCGCACTGACAGCAGCAGAGGCATGGTTCGGATAAAAGACCCTGGTATTAAAATGCGTCGCCGTGTATCATGCATGTGAGTCTGTATTTATTGCTTCTTATCGGTAATGGAAAGAGCACAGCACTTCATCTACGAAGAACAAGAATAAAAGGAGAGAAATGTGAGAGCAATCTTGAATAGGCCAATAATGATAGTGGCCAGTGTTGCATATTTTAAATAAATTTTTTAATTAAGGCTCCTTTAGCAGAGCCGATCTGTCCCTCTTAAGTTGGCCTTCAGCTCATCCTGCTTTAATCGCAACCACTGCTTTGTGGTCCACAAAGCACTAGTGTACTTTATGGCAACATGGAAGATAGAAACCTCCTCTTTACTTAAAAGCAAAACTACTAGTCTGGACATGTTCTAGAATCCACCTCATCAACTATCAAATTAGAGCCTAATTCAAGTGCTCTGCATGGCACACGAATACCGGAAGCTTAAAAATGCGACGCAATGAGCAGGGTAGGTTTGTCCTTATAAGAAGAAAACCTCAGCACCTATAAGCTCATTTTGATTTAGCTAAAAGCATAGCTAGACTGAGAGATGCTGATGTCTGAACCACATTGCACCAAGTTCAGAAGGAATAAACACCTCTAGTTTGCCTTTGGGTCCTCAAAATAGGCAGATGCTGTGAGGAAAGCATCGGAAAACAGAAGTAAAGTGCTAATATACAACTCGTAACTTTTTGTTTATAGGCACAAAATAGTCCCTAGGAATGGCTTTACTCTTAAAGTATTATGGCTACAGTGAATTTACATCACAAAAGTCTTGAAAGGGCTTCAGAACCTATTTCCAGATCATGGTTGACTTGCCACCACTACTTACGCACATTTAGTAGTAAAAATTCACAAAACCGATTGCTGATTTGTTAACTGTATGCAAAAATAGGAGATGTGCTTGTTATTAAGATACAGACCAAATAAATGCAAAGTAGAGCCTATTTTCCTATTGCAGGACTGATCACCTTTTTAGGATAAAATATGAGCAAACATCTTAAACCCCAAACCGGTAGATTTAGTCTTCAAAAATGGCTAAAGTATGGGTATGTATCAGCAGGTGCACACGAATGACCCACAAGCATGCGCCTTGACTTACCCATGCTGCGCCACTTTGCTGACCGGATTTCTTGCACCAACCTTCCTTCGCATGGATCTGACAAATACACAAGCTATTGTCACTATAGCCTATTAGCTACTTTACTCTTCGTCGCTCAAGGCTTTTCATCATATTTTAGAACTCGGACGGATGCGCAAATACTGTCTCACTTGATAAACTGCCCGACAAGACAGCCTACTTTCTCAAACTGCTTAGGAACTGGTCACTAGTAATTTAGCGAAATTCAAGAGCCCTACGCTTACAAACTGCGCGGCGTGCGCAAACTGTGATGATTCCAAAATGTCCATTGCACCCCACATGTGCTATGTAATTCATCTATATTTAGTTGCACCATCAGCCAAACACCCAACACATAACTGGACAACATGAAAAAATGCAGCCGAAACGGTATTTTGGTGGCCTCAAAATACTGATTACATAGGTTGATTCAACGAAGCCCGCTAAGTCATAATTCGCCGTGGCTTAAGCACAGTATAGTGAGTTATGCCCTTTTGAAACTATCCTCATTTTGCAGATGCGAATTATGAAAGTGAGCAAACTGAGCACATACACTTCGGCACGTGAATAATTGAGGCAACAAAGGCAGTTAAATGAAATTGTCTGAATGAGTTAGTCCACATTCACTGGCCTGTGCCTGTCGTACACGCGGCACACCCGAGTTTAAACGACAAGGGATTAGCTTTTCCATCCTTGGCATTCATACTCCTAGAACTAATAAAGTGAATAGAAAGAGCCATAATTTATTCTCAGTTCATTAAACTCAGAGCAAAACCAGAGTTTGCTTTTCTCACATCAAAAACCGATGAAAACTAACCTGCAAAGAGATTTGCGTTCACTTATTGTCTCACGTCTAATTAAAGCAATCAAGCAGGCATTCCAGGTGCTCCTATTTGAGTGGCCTACACGCCTAGAAAAATTGGGATATTTTGAGACTTGCCAGCGACTTTCAATTGTGCTTTCCTTGCATAGATTAAGGCCCAGTTGAGCTTTTTACGCTTTAATTGCTTCATTTCCCAGCTTAGGCGCTTAATACAACCTGTAAAGGTTCCCTCTGTATTTTTAGAGATTAGTTTCAGTTTTCTCAGGTCCCAGCCCAGCTATCTCTAGCAATCTCTCTACGATTGCACATACTATTGTTGCAAAGGTAAACATGGGTCAGGCAGATGCTGGCAAATCTTGTCCTGTCAAGTCTGATTGTTCGCTTCATGCGATTTTATTCTGTTATGTAATTTTCCGTCATTTAATAAAAGCGCCAGTGTTCACATAGAGTTCCACAGACAGCATGAAATTGAATAACGGCCCTCCTCAAGGCGCCGATATCCTCTGATAGATCAAATGAAAGCTATTGCCTTCCTTTCAACGACAAGAAACTAGCCATTCAAGGCGGTTCCTTTCTTTACCTGCTGAGGTGGCAGACTTTGTCATGAAATTTAGAATGCTTCCAACTTCTTACGATGCTGAAAAGGGTGCTTTGACCTGATTTTGTCGTGACCGTGACCTAAAGTCTATCCTTAGTTGGCAAAGAAGTGGGGTCCAGTGGAGCTGTGTCCAATGTTGCCTTGATTAGGAGTCCAAATTTCAAGGTCGTGACATTGTTATCTGATGGGAAGTTCAGTTATGTCGCAGTTATTTGCTAAACACGAATCGCGGTTTTATGAGTTAGTGCAAAAGCCATAGACAAGAGGAGCAAAACGGTTTATACATCTTTGTCAAAATGTATTGGGCGTGATGTGAAAGAACCGCTTGTGAAATGACGGCTGACTTCGTGGCCTACTGGATAGGGGGTCTAACTGCAGATCAGAAAACTGCATGTTTGAGTTCTGCCGGAGCCGTAAAATCTTTTGTCTCCCCGCTGCTCGTAGTATCACCATGTTTGTCTAATAACAAATCGAAGCAAAAAGGATGAACGAGCTGCCTACTTTAACGCTAGAGGGAGGAGCAGTAAACCTGACTAAAATTGGGAGATAAAATGTCATCATGCCTGGTGAGAGGCTAGATTCCTCGACATCTACTTTATCAGGTCGATGCTCCAACCTACCGACATGCCTCACCACCACCGACCATCTACCCCATTTCCCTTTCGCTCTCCAACAACCAACTCCCTTCTACTCCTTCGCCTTCGTACTCACCCCTTATATTTACTTCTCATGTCCCCTCACTTTGCTTCTCCTACTCACTTTGTTCACTCCTGTTGTCAATCTCTCTACTTCGGCCAGATGCTATGCTTCGCGATAGTTGAAGTGTGGTCAATGGAATTGCGAAATGCATTGGTTGGTAAGGAAGCGCTAGGAGAATTATGTTTAGCTGTGTCCGTGGCTCAGAGGCTAGATCAGCTTTGAACCAGGTGAGTTTTGCCTACCTCATCGTCTCGGCTCTACCATGTCATGTTTCCTTTGCAGCTGTCCGCTCTAGCGCCGTGCACTCACACCACATCAAAGCTGATGGTGCAAATGTGTGAGTGGATGGGTGGGTAACTTATTTAATGCTATTCTGTTTCTCTGCAAAAATTAGGTGCATAAGGAAGCTGACGCTTAGAACTTCCAATTAAAATAAGGCCTAAGCCGTGCATTTGGGTTTCTAAAGCATTCCTATTCTTAACAGCTTCAGAAAGTCGCAACACTGCTACATTGCCTGTCTGAATACACATTTTAACTAATAGGCGGTGAGTGATCACGAATTCTTTGGTGAAAAGAATGACATCAGCAACTGAGGACAAAGCGTAGTCCGAATGAGCACATCCCCAATAACCATTTTTCATTCCTACGTGATTATTGCACTCAATACGAAGGCCTGAAGACTAAGACTAAAATAGAAACACCAGCCTCATAATTCTGACAGATGGGATTGTATGTCTCTTCTTTTCCACGAATCCCTCACTCAACCATGGTCCATGTAAATCACGTAGCATGTGGTCCAAAAATTATGCAGCGCATCAAATTTTAGCATTTGTGGGGGTTCATCTCCGCATTCTTAGGTCGATACTCCGCATAAAGCACATCCCAGCGGGGATCGCGTGAAGTAAAATTAACGTACTCGTAGATGAGCCACAGTAGCCACGTTCGAGACATGTGAGCTCATGCGGTGATTGGGTAATTATTGTTTGCACCCCAATATGCAAACAACGAGTGGCATAAAGTGGGACAAATTGAAATAAAGTCGAAACTTCGCATCTGGTAAAACGAAGGATGCCCTTCGAAATGAACTTCGATAAGCACAAGATGTTAAAAATGGCTGCAATGATTAACATCTGATAGGGTGCAAGAGATTATGAGATGGCTTGTTACGCTTCCATATGGAGGTGCAAGGGATCCGCCCATTTAAATTGTGCATTCATAATTGTACCACATGCAACATTTCTTCAAATGGCAGATTCGACTGGTAATATAATCCACACGTTCTTTAGTGCAACAATATATCCCAGACAAGTAGGCTGCGAGTAAAATGGCTTCTTATTTGCTGAAGACCTATTGACAAACAAAACCTTCGTAGCTTCAAGTTGTTAGATGCGTTTCTCATGCCACCTCGCATGGAGGATAAAGCTATGGAAAAAACCGAAATGTATAAATCCGTATAATCAATGTGGCTTAATTGTGAATAGAAAGCGTCCATAGGAATCAAAGCGCTTATAGTTACATCGAATAGCTTTATAAGCATTTCGGATGGATGTCGGAAGGTTGTGAGTGATGTAACTGGTAGAGACGTTTGTCCGCCTGGGTCCCCTTATAAATGTGTCGCACTATGGGAGTGGAGAATTGACGTGTGGAAAGAATCCACCTCAATCCTGCATTAGACGAGCTGAGATTAATTAGATTTAAGGCGTCAAGGGAGTCACTCATCTTTAAAGCCACTTTAGGTGGTAAATCAGCAATTTTACGTTGTAATCAATTTGGTGTCTAAATTGTTGGCAATGCATGCAATCACTAGTAATATGACAACAGGCTAAATCAAATGTAATGAAAGCTGAATATGTGCACAAACAGAAAAACAAAGCATAAGAACAACTCATGTAAAGGCTTCTGGCGCCTGCCATTACCAGAGTAAGTCAGCGTAGTTGGTTGCGTGATCAAGGTGCGGAGGTTTAAATAATTGATGTCAGAGGGGCGTTAACGGATTGCTACGAAGTCGCGAAATCGCCATGATTACCTGATTTGTCGTTGCTTATCCATTACAAATGCGATGAACTAAAATAAGATCCTAAGATCCCTTATGCATAGTAAAAATCTAATGCAGCAATGGCATCCATGTCATTGTCTGTTTGTTGCTAAAGGGTAACTACATGGTCTGATGGAAACCATCCCTCAGATGCCATGTTCCTAGAAAAGTTTGGCTCGTTCATCGGTCAAGTCTTCGAAGAGTGAATGAAATATTGCCATGTTGCTTGATTGCATACAGCTCTGAGGAGTCAAATTCTTCTGAGAAGGGTATTTCAAAATAGCTTGCTATCGACTGCAAGTTTTGGCAACTTTCATGATTTACGGTGCAAAATATGAGCACACTGCAGTGTTATTTCAAAACGGATGATCGCCTTTTTGAAGATTAATGTAACTGTCAATTGCGGCTTCATCGAATGCATTGTACAAGGGATCGGCCACATTTCTCCCGTTTTGAACTGCAAAATGAAGAAAGACTCACAGGACAGCCACTGTTGACTGCTGTGTACAAACTACTGGCCATGTCTACCATGGCAGCAGCTCAACCAGAAGTAACTTTCCAAAAAGTCTAAACGCACATTTCTGCATCTGGGCAGCGCCTGGAGCACCTTGATGCGCTTTTTAAATGTGAACATGTTACAGGGAATGAAGAGTTATATCCTGCCATAGTTAAGATGAAAATAGAAAAACTTAAATTTAATCTAGCATAAATCTGTTTGTGGCAACTCAGTAAATATCTCTCAAATGTCGTTTTGATGACCGAAAGTCTGAACGAGCTTAAATACGCTATATTCACTACTCGGCACAAACACACAAAAGCGCTTTAGGGATGTCACTCCCGCAATTTGCGGTTGCCTTTCCTGACCAACATTTGACGATACAGTCAGTTATTGTCACCCAGCATCCTTTTCTGATCAGGGCACTTGCATGCGGAGGTATTTTGGAGATAGAGGCAGAGGTAGTGAAGTTGAAATGTAATGAAACTTATTTGCTTTAGATAAATTTATACAGGGTTTATCTGCCTCTAAAGGGCAAAAGAAGAATAAAAGAGTAAAGTTCAGACACATTCAAGCGTGGCAAAAGACCGTGCTAAATACGAAAATCCATATTGTGGACATATTAGTGAATCAGTCATCAAAAGGGTTTGCAACTTATAACCGAAGGGGCGTACTTTAACTAAAGAGCACGCAATTGCGCCATTAGACTACGTATGGCCCAGCTTAGTCACAACACAACCTGTATTTGAAAAATAGTGTGCTGGAACAAGTGAACAAAGGACAAACTAAAAGGAGATTAAGAATAGGACGAGCAACTCGCGTTTCGCCAGAAGGTTGAGATCTAAGTCAAAGATGTGCTTTCCCGCCTAGGGTCTATGCACTAATCCGTGCTTTACCATCCACGATGCTCATGGGATGAATAATGAGAGTCGACTCTGATTTCTGTTTATCAAGCTTGGAAGTGGCAATCAACCATGCCTCAGGACATGTGCTGCATCTGATTAAAGGCATGAAGAAAATGTTAAAATGCACACTGAGACACCTGCATGTGCCTTCAATCAGACAAAATTGGAGTTCCAAACCACTGTCTACTGCAAAAAAGAGCTTATCCAAAATACAAGCCGATATCCCCACTCGGAAATCCTTTAAGTCTTCCTTGTAAAAAGACTGTTGATTTATCCTATCAGATGCAACAAATATGGCTCAAGATAATGTTCCCGTCCCAAGAACAATCGCAAGGAATAGATAGTTAATGAAGTCGTGTTAAAAATTTACGGGACGCCTCACTTTATAGTTAACTCAAATTTCCTAACTTCAAATTAATTTAAGTAACTCGTATAGAATCGTTTTGCAGTGTCTGTGAGGGATGCCGCTGGATAAAGTTTGTGTGGATTGTGAAAATCCGCGAATCGAACGCTGTCAGCCATGGGCATTTTCATGTTTAAGTTGGCTGCAATGTGCCCGCATTTGCATACACTTACGGTGAGATCGCGAATAGCATTTGACGTCATCGAAGGCGCTACATTGGAAATTTGACAGCCTCTCCTACTCTAGGATTTGCTCAGATTTTCTCCCCTATAGAGTTGGAGTCGAGGAGACCTTTGTTAATTTTACATGGCGTAGAAACCGTACGCTTTTAATGTCCCGATACGCGTCTTGGTGGGTGACTGCTCGTGCATTGTTGGATGCACTTTTTGGTTTCTAGCCGTGCAGATTGGTGCTGGTAGTACGATAGGAACTGCAAGATGGGAGAAGTTTATTGATGATGTTGGAGGCAGAACACTCACATAAAGAGGAATTTCGGTTATATTTTCATCGCCACCATCATCATTACTGTCTTTAGCAAAATTATTCCTCTTTCCGGCTGAATTTCCAGTTGTTGTGGTGGCAACTTGGGAGCCACTCTTAATGCTGATGCAAAATGAGCATCCTCTGTCACCGTTAGCCCCTGATAAGCCTTTAAATAATTTGCGCCCTGATCCAAATTTTTGGGTGGTCATCCATTTTAATCCAGGCGTAAATTTGTAAAAAAGGAGACAAAGTAGCAGATACGACTTATTTAGAACGGAAATGCGATCTTCAACTGACCAAGTTGATAGTAGCAGCCTGTGTATTGACGTAAATGCTGAGCTGAACTATACTGCCAACTAATCAGTCGCTCAGTCCTGTCTCTAACGGTTTCATCGTGTCATAGCGATCTGAGCGAACAAGAGTGATGTTCAAGACCCAGTTGCATGCTCATACTTACGAATTACCCCATTCTTTAATCTGCCTCCTTTTTCTAAAATTTTAGACCATGTCATGACTTGGTTCAGTTTTGTCATAAAGGCTTGCTATTTTTTGTGTCGCTATTTGTTTTCGTAGTTTTGAAGGAATGGACAGTGTATGGCTCATCGCACTCAACGACAGAGTTGGACATAGAGCTTGATCCAAAGGACATTTTATTCATTCAATCAAGGCGATTTTCGTCCCTCTTTCGATCGCACTTGGGTGAACTCATTCCCAAAGAAAAGGGCAAACGGTTTTGAGGCAAAACTTTTAGTTTCTTGCTGTGCATATGCATCTTCGTGCATCTTCTTTTAACTCCTAGATCTGGTAAGGCATAAAAGGGGTGAATAATGGGTTGCTTCCAAAATAACCACATAAGTATTTTAAACTCATTGTGATGGTATAGATGACCTTTACATTAACAGTGGTTAGTAAAAAACGGATTGGAAACGAAATTTGTTGCTAAAATTGGCATATTTATATTGGTAGCTGCGCCGTTTTAGTGCATTAACAAAAAGTGCTCAATCTTTTACTTGCTAGATCCTCAAGGATATTTTGTCACTTCTTTGTGCTAACGGACATGAGGGCGGGCAAATGAAGCAAATCGTGAATCGATCTGGTGTTTTGATGTAGGATTTATTGCAATACCATAATGCGTCACGCATGCGCCGCACTGTGACCAAAGTTTGCCGTTATGCCCTTTCAAGGCACATTCCTCGCCACATACCTAAGCTAAATTGAGACGACTGGAAAGATCATGATAGAGGATGTTCAAGCAGCGCAACCAGGCATTGAAAGGTTTTAGAAAAATCTCAACAAATTTAACTCATCAGGGCCTTGCTATGGTCGGGCTTACAGTTCACTCAAGTGCGCGATTTACAAAGCTAGCAGCATGTTTTGTATCTGCCATGTCAAATCGCATAGTCTTCAGCTGTGTTATGGCTCATCATTAGCATCCTATGACCTTAAAAATATGCAATTGTCCCCACGTGCCTAAAAAGGCTTATTACTTGATAGCGGACCCGATAAGACGACGTGTCAAATGACATTTCAACACTGTCCTGGTAATTGCAAAGATGCAGTTAAAAAAAAGGCGCCTATGTGCGTCGATTTAAAATGAACTTGGAACTGACGATGGTACTTTAAGTATCGGGAGTAGACCGGCCTAACCCCGTCATGGACCGTTAGGAAGAAATAAGGGAGCAGAAGTGATGATGTGATGTGGGTAAGTTGACCTCCTCTTTGCAATGAAGGGTGTTTAGTTGTGGCCTGCCTTAAATCTGCAGGTGAGGATCACTCAACATGGCTTATTTGGCTGCAATATCACCTTAATGAAAGAAGGGGTGATGAGCATTGCGCCTCTTCTGCATGCACATTAATCTTCTGAGCAGCCCTCGCCTGCAAAGAAAGAAAACGTCGAACGCTAATTGAATTACCCTCCAAAGTCTGGGAAGTAACGTGACGAGTTCGCGGTCAATCTACTCGTTTTGAAGGAATCCGCGCTGATGCATGGGAGATGATTGAGAGATTCGCTGTGTAAGTGATAGGGTTAACGCAACTATCCCTTTCAATAGTGACATCCACTTGAAAAGCCAACAAGAATTAATGCAACGCTGTTTGCAGGCACCCATTATTGCAAGTGCAGTGAACGATCAGTCTTTTGATGCGGCTGATGTAACTTTGCATGTCAATATGTAATTCGAAGTTGACCGATTCATACGGATGCTTGGTCAAATTGCTCTAAACTGCCAGGACGCTTCCATGAATACCAGTTGACTTGGAAATGCGTTATGCAGTGTATAGACTAGATGAAATCAGTCTATTTGCGTTTTCGACATTAACAAAAGCATGAAGCTGTTCAGTTTCAAATTTCAATGGTGCAAGTATTAGAGAAAGACCAACCATTGCAAATGCACAAAATTCTTACCTACCAAAAAATGTACTCTTCGTTTTCTCCATATTATGAATAAGAGTAATGACACTATTAAAACATTTTAACGAAATATGTTTCAGATTTGCCTAAAAATGTCACAGATTTAAAGCCACTACCATCAAACAGCAATGCATTAGACACTCTCTGACTTTGCTATTTTAGGTGGTTATGAGGCAACAGACATCGTTTATGCCTGCGTTTTTTACCCTGGCCGAGTTTCGTGTATTGTCTTGCATGCAAAGCAGGTGGAAGTGAATGGGAGGGACCATCGATTTTAATACGTTTACATTTAAACGCACTGCCCCCTTGTTAATGCTCGTCCCTGGCTTTTTGCCTCTGGTGCTCCTTTCTTTTGAAAGGACGTCCATTAGGCAGTCAGAAACAGTGAGAGTAGTGCGAAACATTGATTGATTAAAGGCATTAACAATTTCTCCTTGCGGTTGCCACGGAGCGATCAAAGGCGCGTTTTGGCTGACCATTTCTACCCTCATGCCAAAGCCAATTGTTGTCTTGCACCATGGAGTAAAATGGCAGTGATTGCGCCTCTCTAGTGGAGCGGATGCATCATGATTGCTCATCTATAGAGACGAATGAATGGCTGAGTGCAGGACAAAGTCGAGATTATCGCAGAAGGGAAGTAAAAGGATGGGGGAAAGTTCATTGTCAAAATATCTTTTTCCCTTTTTTCCACATGTTTCGGAAATCCTACATTCACTTGTGCTTGCAGCCAAGTATTATGGTAAATTTAAGGATATCCACTTTAAAGGACATGAGAATGTCTACCGAAAGCACAATCATAGACGCTACCAAAAGTTTTACCTTGATTTGTGAAATGCACCCGGACACAACCTTCTTATCCATCTCTCACACCTAAGTGTGTCATCAGCACATTCTAAAAGACGGTGCCCCTCAAACCCCCTTCCATCCGCTTACCTACGCTTGAAACGAAACATGTTTTTCCAACGTCATTAAAATAACTACTAACTGCAGCATACCCAATAGGTCTCTGACTTTATTCATTTTTCGTCCCACACCTTTTTAAACCATGTCCACTCCCACCTAGAATATTCTTCCGTCCAAACACAAGGCAAATTTTTCTGGTTTTTTGCTATCCATCCATCCATGTTTATAGGTCTTAAAACTTCATCAAGTGGGGTGGTCTCTATGTCAAGCTAATGAATCCAATCCTTTCTACCCGCCTTACTTATTTGTCCTCCCAAGTACTGCGCCTTCAATCATCTTCAGGAATGCCTTAATACTCCAAAGTGGCATTCGTAGAATGCAGCTTGGCATGCAAGCATCATGTAATTGCGCTTAGTTCATTCGCATCGACACCACAAAAAGTTAATGGAGCAAACATGTACATTCGCCGCCACTAAACTTCGATGACATGGCTCATTCGACCCTTTAGTAGACTAGAAGTTAAATGGTGCACACGATAGAGAATGCAAAATGCACTGGTATTGAAAACACGTTAGTGCGGAGTGATTTGTGCACAGATAGGCTGCACTTAGTAAATCCACGAACACACGCAACTTCTTATTGGTCACAAAATCGAGTACCTTGGATACATCATCCGATCCGTTACCACACATACAATCATGGTTCACAGAGCTTCTTCTGCTGCATAACCGGCCAAATGATTCATGGCGGAGTTTTTTTATTCTCACCTGTGTAGGCGGTCTTGTGGCTCTATGCATATGGCCAGTTAATTAGTCATTCTTAAAGTCCCGCCTGCCTCACACCACGCCATCTAACTCCTCTAACTAGCTGGAACGCAACACATGGCTACGATGCGTCGAGCCTGCTTGTTGAAAAATGATAATGGCGCTAGTTTTTCCGCAAGTTGCTGATTCTTTTACTCTAAACAAAGCTGATAAAACACTATTGATGTAAATTGGGCGCATGCATCCACCTTAACAACTGCCAAGCAAATGTTTGAATAAATGACGTAAGTGAATATCTGGATCCACTCAGGCCATCAAAATCTAGTTCGACCTCATTGTCTGCCTAAACATAAAATCCGATTCTTTGCCTGGTGAAAAGCCATCAACAAGTGAGACCGACAATTGGTTTGGTGGAGGTAAGACCAACTGGTCCAATATAAACGAACCAACTAGACATTTGTTCCATGTTGGCCCCTTACTCACCCTCACTTTACCATGTTTAATCCAGAACTAAGCAAAGCAGCATTTATCGGTTTCCTATTCCTCTGGCCTCCTATATCTACTAAGCTCTTTCAAGATTGGTTGTAAAATATTACCATTGTGCAAAGTCCTTGATGCGCACCACGAAAATGCAAGACAGATGATGTAGAGTAACTTGTGAACGGCACCAATAGGAATTCTCGCAAAGCTGATGCAGTTGCAGACTGATCACGGACACATTTTTACTTACGCATTTTGGTACAATGAATGGCAAGAATTCTATTTAAGGTCGTCGACGAGGATCAATGGCCCATATGATGCAGAACAGTCAAAGCCTTTTCTCCAAGGCGGGATTTCTTGTCCCACTAAGTATGGACCAGGATCGACAGTGCAGTTCTTATACCCACACAGTCATCCAAAGCCATGAAACACAGACTAAATATAATGCTCTTATTCTAATAAAAGAAGTCGGTGCATATTATAATATAGTAACATGAGCGTGAATGTTTGCCTTCCTTTAACAGGCAACTTGTTCAATCTACTGAAGAGTAATGGAAAGAAATCCAAAGCATACTTGCCTGTTGTCTAAAAATTAAACAACATCAGAGTACTACAACAATCCCCACCACCTTGTAACAAGGTGTTAAACATTTACTCCATCTACTCCAAACATTCATCCATGGAAAAATTAATTGACCTACCTCCCTTGTTCAGCACAGCATCTTGATCAAGGTAACCTGGAATGGCATATTCACGCTTTGAACTTCGTGGTGGCAGTAGAAAAATGCCCTGTTTGTGAGCATATTATCTTAGTCTAGAAAATCGACCACCTCCACCATGCCTTGTGGCACTTAAATCATTTCGTGAATCCAGTAATACTCGACGAGAATGTCCAACATCACAGTTGCGACTTATATTCGATGAACAAATAAATGGAATAGCGGCACAAGTAATAATTTGGATTAAATTAGCACATTAAGGTAGCAGAAAAGGTGATTGATCGCACACCCTGGTTCTCAAAACGCCAAATAAATTCTAAACTAACGAAATCGACTACCTACTGTGCTAAAATCACTACTTAATCGGAAGTATACACCATAATATTCACTTGCACACAAAAGTAAGTGCGCTGCTGCTAAGTCCAGTCTACGGCATTCAGCTAGGAACACAGCGACAGACGTGCTACTTAGTACCCACAAGACGGGAAGGAAACGAGGTCTCGATCATTAACCGCTAATAACAAATACACACTCACCTCTGCCGGCCACGGATCCGCAAGCGCTAACAGACAACACACGTAAATGCAGCCCAAGTCTGCCATCTTTTATATTGAGTTTTAGTAAATATTAACCTACAGTATAAAACAAAATCTCCAATTTAATTTAGCAAGTCTGATTTGTGAAGATCGCTATATTATGTTGCTGCACTTTGGCCCAATCGCTGGTGTTTAAGCACTGGAAACTCTCAAGGTTCAGCGTGTTCTCCTAACGCATAGAAATAAAAAAAAAATGATTTGACAATTTGATATGAGTTTTAAAACTCTAATGTCAAATCTTTAAAAACTCTATTTGGCGCGTTATAGTTATCTGCCCATGCTCATTGGATGTTGCGCCAGATGCGTAAAGTTGACAGCAAATGGATGGTACTAAATTAATTGAAAATAAAGTAATGACAAAGCAGAAATGTTAATCAATTGGCCATTTAAATAAGCAGCAAGTTTTAACCCGACTTATGATGAAACCGGGTATAAAGTCGCCTTAGAAATGATAGAGGGAAAGATGGCACAACCAGGCACGCAAATTAAAACTGCTCGCACTAACGCATTACATGTGGGTTGTTTCGACAGTGAGGAACGCATGTGTTCGATACGATTTCTGTGTTGTGCTATTCGATCCGACACTTTAAATTGCAAATTACGAGCCTGATTAATGGGACAGGCAAATCCTTATGCGCTGTACTATGCAGGAACGTACACTTACAACAAACTTCCGATAGCAGCTAGAGAGTAGAGGCGCGTTATAAAATGACAATGGGTGATAGCAGGCAGTATGATACGTAGATGGTCGTCTACAGTTCAAATCGCCAAAGTGCGCATCTTTGTTCTGGAGAGTGCAATGGGAGGGGAGACCGAATCGGAAGGGTCCGAGATGAGCTGATTTCATTAAAAGCGAATTACAATTAATACATCACGCAGAAATCCCTGACTTTGTTCCACCATCGAGGCTGTGCTGCACTGATTTGTATTAGCACATGCTTAGATGACAGTGAAGGAAGGCTTGAGACTGCTGGTCCACTTTGCCTCAATTATACTTATCTACTATCATTTCTTCCTATTATCCTCTCCATTCACCCACATTCCTCCCTACTCATTTGCGTGATTTCGTACAATTAACCCATTTCTCAATACCCTGCATCGCAATGGTCCGCACTGGATTCAATCACGCAGCTTGAGACTGTATTGTTTTGTTATGTTAGGTAATGACGGTTGAGTCAGCAGTGGCTTTAGTAGCAATAGCAAATTCCATGGCACTGATGGCTTTACTGACACTACTTGAAGTAAAATGAATGCATTCACACTGATATTTTGCAAATGCAGCTGTGTGGGCTATATTTGTAAGTGCATGTGCGACTTAAGCCAAGACGCATTGTTGAACTGAAAGTGCAACGCTGATGTTACCGAAGCGATGCCAAAGCTAGTTTAACAGTGCAGACTAATGATTTATACGACTCTACTAGAGCTCCGGTTTGGCATCATAGAGAGATGCAGCTACCAGCATTTGGTGAAGGCAGGGCTCATGTTTCCGAATGGGGTAAAGAGGAGTAGTAATGCTTAGTATCGTAGCTATGGCGCAAGCAGTTTAGAGGAATTCCACCTAGCCCAAGCCAAGACGTCACCAAGGCCCTGCAATGGTGAACAGAAGCCACGAAAGCCGCCTGAGCATGGCACAGTCGAATGATTTGAATGAAGCTGAATAAAAATTACGAGTAGGCGATCTAGGTATTGTGATTTTCAATCAAAGCGCTCTATACATAATAGTCGAGTTGTATTCACGCTAGTTATTCGGTAAATCCTGTGAGCGGGAAAGCATATGCATCACATAAGTTAGTATAGATCCCCAAGGGGGGACTTCAGGCAGATCTCGACTCATACATGAGTCTACCTTACTGCTGGCCATTTCCGAATCCTCTCTAATCCGCACATTTTGAGCCAAGATTGGGAGTGGAAATAATCAGATACTGAAGTGTAAATCACAAACTGAAAGAGCTTCAGCGTAATGCGCTCAATGCAAGGCCCGCTTCACCTTGCGTCTCACATCCCACCGTCTCATCATTCGCATCCAAAGCGCATTCATCCATTATTCTGGACTACATCTGCCATTCAACCTTAACTTTTCAGTCAATCCTCGTCTCTTATGCCACGCCGCACGTCAGTGCAATCAACTTCCATCTCACCCATACTGATACATCCATGCTAGAGTTCCGCTGCTTTTTTAAGCCCCAAGCCTACCTGCCGGACGAATAATTTCACCAGTTTCACTCAGACTAAATCGCCACCTAATGAGCTCGAGCACTTAATCTATTTTACAATGTCGCCTTTATATTGTGTTTTATCAACTCTCCTGCATTATATACAAACAAACAAGCAAGCTATCAATGTACACGTAGCCTGCTTGCACAAGTGGATGTTGTTGTTGCTGCATTATCATTTGAATCAGATTTGTAGAGAATGGGTAGAGGCATTACGATTATGGCTGCATCACCCATCTGGTAGATCCTTTGCACTGCCGCAGGGAAGATTCGCAATCCAACTTGCGATCTCAGACGCCCCCTAGATATTAATTATTAAGGTCATTATTGACTTGTGGAGAAATAAGTCAATTTAGGTAGCTGACCTGTGGCCACTACCATTCTCGACCTCGCATTTCACCTGCGAATGCTTTGTTATCGTGTCTACACTTGCAATCAAAATCTCCGAGGAGCTGCTAACATGTGCCCAGCTTATATCGAATTCACCCTAATCCATCCTGCGTAAATGCTTTGTAATGAGCATCGACCTCTAATTCACTGAGCGAACAGATAGGGTACAAAAGGGCGATCGATCAATGGAACAATAGATTGCAATCTAGGTGCCTCCATGGTTAGCTGCTAACGCTGGCAAACCATAATCATCCTATTTGAGGTCATAACTCTGTAGACACCATTATGAGAGCGAAAAGGCAATGTCACGCATGGTCAGTTTCATGCCTTCTGTCATTTGACATGCATTCAGACTTACATTTATTCGAACACGCATGCAGCCTAAAGCCAGAGGAGTTAGTTAAGCAGCAACAGAAGTTTTGGCAGCTTACGGAATGAGAAGGCATGGAGAGCGATGGGTGTCGAGTTGGATGCAATCGCGTCACTTATTACTGGATTCTCACCAACGTCACTGACAATACGATGGGTGGATTAGTGGTCGTTAACAAAGCACTGGTAGCGGGACTCGAACCCGCAATTTTCTGCTTAGAAGGCAGACGCCCTGTTCATTAGGCCACATCAGTTCCGTACATAGATCTATCCGTTGGCAACTTCCAACCACTGCATTTTGGTCTAGTCCCTCCCTCTCGAGTTCACTACTCACTATCGCGTCAGTTCGATTCCCCCAATACCGGTTCCGCCACTCCTACACACCTCCACTCGGTCTTTCCAACCATATTGCACACCACTCTCACCCCAAATTCTACCGCCTGATCAGTACCACGTAACAAATTGCAACTCATATTCTGTGCAATTCATTGCGTCACTTTCGTAATTAAACCATTTGTTTTGCTTCTTTTGTTGATTTTTCCGATATTTTAAATCGTTTCGTTAATAAAACATGCTTGATGGAATGCAATGCTTCAAAGCAAAGTTTGATTTGCAGTTGACATTTGCCTCTATAGCTTGCCTCGTGCTGGCACTGAAGATTTTTTCTTCTTCGAGGAATTGCTGCGTTTATTTCGATGCACCAGCGTAGCTGATATTCTGACGCTCCTAGTGATCGCAACTGTCATCGAGGGTTGCTTTACTTAAAATTTCTTATGCACAACGTTTGAATAAATTGATACAATATTTTTTTTACCTTATTAGTGCCGCATTGATACTCAGAGGCTCCCTCTTGCGACAGCCTTCTAGGTATCAATGCTCTCTAACTTTGAATAGGGCTAAATTCCACTCAAGTTCGATCGTAGAAGTTTGCATATGTTACTGAACCTAAGTAGTGGGTGCGCATCTTTTTGACTTCAGTGTTTTCTAAGCATAAGGCGCAAAATTGCTGCTTTTTGTATGCTACCAAACCTAATTTAAGCGACCAGCGAAATTGAGTGTTCGGTATTAGGGCGTAGGGTTTAGATAATAATTAGGATTCTAAAAAGTCGATGACAGGCTGAATTCTGAGGCTTGCCAGTTGCACATACGACCAGATAGCTGGCATTGTTTATCTTTATTGCGCGAACATTCCTCGTAATGATGGGTTTTTAGGATGGGCACTGCTTTCGGCATACTCTGGTTCAGTGTACTTGATTACGCTTGCATCACAATTAGAGAAAGTAAGAAATTCAGTTATTCATCGCACAAATCAGCGTACTTTATTCCATGTTAGCAACGGCTGCTTTATGTAATCCTAAGCTGCAATGGTAGCGTAAGCGACTAAACAAAGTATCGAAAGGAGTTGTTACGCATCCGACCTTGTCTATCCACCCCACAACTATGTGTGCGGTCTAAACGACCGACCTTTTGACGTCCCCTCGAGAGTTGAACGCGAGTTTTAAGTTATAAATTTCCCAGTGCTAAACACCATATACTGGTATTATCGCCGCTGCTGCCACCAAGGCAGATGTGATGACTGCCATCCCTCCTCATTGCTCGTCGTCGCCGGCTGGCACTTCTGCCTCCGAAGGCATCTACAGCAAACACAGCCACTATCACTACTAAAGGTGTCATTGGAAGCAGAAGTAGTTCGACTTACGGAAACATTGGAACTATTGCATTACCGGTGCAAAGTGTGGATCGACAGGGGAGGAGGTGTGCTGCTTAATTGCCGCAGATGATGATGATGATGATGATGTAGGGGAAGAAGAGGAGAAATGCGAAAATATACTTTTTGAATCCGCGGCTTAATAGGTAGGGTGTCTGACTACGGATCAAAAGATTTCAGGCTAGAATCCTACCACAGCCATAAAGATTCTTTATCTCCACCTCTGCTTGCAGTGGCATCATGCCTATCCAACAGCGGATTGCATCAGGAAGGATGCATGTGCTACCTACTTTGCCGCTAGACGGGAAAGGTCAGTAAATCGACTAAAAAATTGGCTGGCGGAAAGTTGTCATGCCTGGTGAGAGGCTCGAATTCTCGACAGCCACATTGTTAGGACGACGCCCTAGCCTACTGACCTACCCCACCACCATCACCACCACCACCCGTTTTTTGGGACTTTATGGGCGCGATGACCTTGTAGATTACATATTTAAGGATGCAGTGCTATAAGGTCAGTCGCATCTGCGTCATTGCAAGCTTTAGGTACGCCAGCATTCAGGGTCGGTGCGAGTTACCAACATCCACTTCACAATTACTTTCTTACGATTCACTTATTATTTCCCCATGCCCTTCTTCCCTATATCAGATTGACCTTAGCGATAAAAACAGTGTCCAACAAGGGACTGTCCTCTCTGGCCGGTGACGGGGTGAGCAGCAACAGAGGATCGAAAACGTTGAAGTTGTATATGAATGAAATGACGCCTGCTCTTCTCTGCTCTGCCGTATCATGCCTCACCCCTCAACCATCCATCAGTCACTGCAACCGACCCATCAACTCACAGATTTGTTGCATGAGTGGCCAGCAGTAGAGGCATGTCAAATGTGCCAACTCATTCGGTCACACCTTAACTACCGCATGAGTCATTCCATATCTCACCGCGGCAAGACATAGCACCTGATTAAAGGAGAGAGGCTGGAGTCGAAAGTGAGTCAGAGAGTGAGTGCAAAGGTAAAGGCGTGGGAAATAGGTGGTGGTAAAAGGAGTGAAGAAGAATGGGGAAGGAAGGAAACTGGTAGTGGAGAGGTTGTCTATTAAGCTAGACATTGTCCTAATAGTGTGGATGCCGAGGATTCGAGGCTCCCACTGGACATGCTAACAATTTATCCTCTTCCTTTCTAGTGCCTTTTTGTTTTAGTCCGTTGCTGGACAGATGCGGTGCCACTACGAGCAGCGGAGGAAATAAGGTAGTTGTACGGCCCCGACGGGATTCGAACTCGTAGTCTTCTAATCCGAAGTCAGACCAACAACCGTTAGCTTTCCCTTTAACTCATTTTCTTTCTCATCATTACCATCTGTTGCAGTCAAGCAGCACACCTCCTTCTTATAACAGTCTATTCTTTGCAACTGTAATGCGGCGGTCTTAACATTTTCGTATATACAAACAGATTCTACTTTTAATCACAGCGTGGCAGTGATTAAGGCTGCGTTTGTGGTAGATGCCTTGTGAAGTAGGCGCTCCAGTTGACGACGACGAGCAAGGGGAAAAAGTGGTGGTTCACTAAATGACCCTGACTTTCCGTATTATTAGCAAGATCCCATTGGCCACTTCCTTCCCTCGGTGATAATAGCGATTGTTTGTTCCACTACCGCGAGACTCATTAATCGCGACCCAGAAAGTGAGAGCTTTCGGCCAAGGAATATTACATTGGCCTCTGCTCTGCTTATTTAGCGGGCTGTATTTTCACCACAGAAGTCGATCCGATTCCCACAACTTTGTGCAGAAGCGGACCAATTCGAATACCACGCTGATTCCTAGCCTGTCACTTGCGCGAATTTTTAGGTTATTACTAAATTACCCGGATGGAATTTGCGGTGGGAGTGGTGTGCAATATGGCTGTAAAGACCGAGTGGAGATGTAGAGGAGTAGGGAAATCGGGCTAATGCGATAGTGAGTAGTGAACTCGAGACAGAGGGACAAGGCCAAAACACAGCAGGCGGAGGTTGTAAAGAGGAAAATCTATAAATTGAGTTGGTGTGGCCTAATGGATAAGGCGTCTGTCTCCAAAATAGAAGGGTGCGGATCTGAGTTCTGTCACTGGTGCCTTGTTGGTCACTTCACTAAGCCAATTGTTCTCCTGTCAGTGACATCAGTGATGACTCAATAATTGGCGATGCGATATCTAACTCAACATTCCTCGATAGTTAAGTCTCCTCATTCCGTGTTTTGGGATAACTTTTGCAGTCGCTCCATTAGCTCCTCCAGCTTGAGGTTGTGTGCGTGCAAGAATGCACGTAACTATAAAGGCATGCAAACTGACAGAAGGTATGGAGCTGACCATGTGCGGCATTGCCTTTCTGCTCCCACAATGGTGTCTACAGAGATTTGACCTCCAATAGGATGATTATGGTTCGCTAGCGTTCACGGCTATACTATGGAAACGCCTAGATTAGCAATAGTCGATTGTTCCATTGATAAATCGTTCTTTCGCATTCTGTCTGTTCGTTCAGCCAACAATGGGTAGATGTTCACAACAAAGCGTTTGAGCAGAATGGGTTCGAGTGGTTCTGATGTGAGCTGGGTGCATGTTAGCAGCTCCTAGGAGATGATAGTTAGAGGTGTAGACGCAGGATAATAACGCATTTGTAGGTAAAAGCCAAGATGGAGGATGGTAGTGGCCGTGCGGATGCGGCCCAGCCTGTCTAAATGTAAGATTCGCAACCTAAGGGCTTGATATTTTTAATCCGCACTTCAAACACCATCTCCTTTGACTTATTTCTCTATCCGTTAATGATGACTGCAATAATTAATATCTGACGACGTCGAAGACCCCAAGCTGGATAGTAATTCTCCCTTGTAGAAGTGCAAAGGGTCCACCAGATGGGTTATACGGTCATAGTCTTAATGGCCATACGCATTCTCTAAAAATCTTATTGGGCTGAGAATATAATCCATACCTCTTCAGCGCAGCGACTCTCACCTCTGCAAGCTGGACGCTTATGTATTAGATACTTATTTGTTGGACAACGATTAACAAATACTACTTTTGGTGCTTTGAACCGAGACATGCGTTCCTAATGCCACATGGCATAAGGTGAAAGCATATGACTAGACGTGCGTGTTTAATTCCGTGAAGTTGGTTGTGAACAAATGTGGATAAAAACACTAAGGTCTTCTCATGCAGTCAAGAACTGCACTCACTTAATTGCAATTGTAGAATCATTCTCAGTCATCAAGGACAGATTGCGCGTCAACAAACTTTGAGCTCTCAAAGTATTTAGAGTGCTTTCTTTGGATCGGTTGCTATTAGTAAGCAGAACTCGTGGGCGCATTTGAAATTCTGTCTGCTGATTTAACGAAAACACTTAACTGTTAGTTGCTATTTACTTCCAGATGATTAGGAAAAGTTAAAAGCTTGAGGCTAAAATGGAGAAGCAAAAAGCTATAGTTTGGTGACCGAGAGTTGAACAAATAAAAATAGCAATCAGGTATTTCTAGCAACAGTGTTATCATTGAACTATTGCCTAAAAAGTCAAGGTGGATGATATCGCATTTTTATTATAAAAAATTGAATAGTTTAGCTTGACCGAAAGGTCAAGTTTGCCATTTAAACTTACGTTAAGGGAGTCAAAGTTTGACTAGAGAAGGCGAGGCAAGGAACTGACATTACTTTTTTGGCCCTTATCAAACCACTGTTGTGTTTTATCAACATTGTTCAATATTAATTTTGGCATTGATGGAATTGGAAATGAAGGATAAAACTTTAGTTGGAGAATGATAAAAAAATGAATCTAGGTTGTTGCTAAATGCGGATGCCACAATTGGAACGCAAGAACAGTTGGGAACAATTGAGCAGTGTCCCCGAGGGCATTGTGTAGAAAATATTCGCAGATTAATTAAAGAATTGAGAGTCCGGTATTGTAAGGAATATAGCTATGCTAATCGAATAATAAGGAAATATATGCAAGGAAAACGGGTTTAAGCATAATGCAAAATTGAGTAAAGATTTTGTTTTGATAGGCAAAGTGAAGCAGGTGTGTTTGAAAGTGATCGCGCCATATTTTGCATAATTGTTTACGCATATTGCTAAGCATTCGGTAACCGTCAGCGATGTTTATGGGATCAGATATAAAATGCCGACTCCTCCAATGAAGCCAAACAGGACCCATTTTGCCATCTAAATGTGTTTCACTAACACTCACTTTATTGTTTCACTTACTCCAACGACTGAGTGCAGTGACTACGTTGCAAGGCCTTTCTGCGACAATATTTAGTAATAACAAAGACACAGATTTTGCTGGTCAGGGCCGGCATCATGGCCCGTGAAGGAGCAAAGTACTTACATCTTTGCTCTTTTAAGAACTTGGAACAATTTGAGCCATCCTGCAGGAACCTAGTTTAGCCGTATTGGCAGTTTGCATGAAAGGATTGTTGAGTAGAATGTGCACTGTATCAACATAACATCGCACTATCATTTTCTCCTTGGCAAACCACCATTGCGATGAGAATGCTTTAACCAAGAAAGACGATTATGGTAAGGTCCATTGCTAGTTCCAGGCTAATTTGGTCGCTGCCTTTCTTCGATTAACTGTGACCGAAATCTACTCTATCTACTTCAGCACAGACAACTTCTCTCTTCCAACATTTCAGCAGTAGTCACGATTAAAATCGGTACTCTACAGCCAAACCCGTCTTTCGCGCTATTTCATCCGAAATTACGTGATGAAAATGAAATACTGCCTTTCTTTATCTATTTTGACGGATTCTGCCGATCAACGTTTCATTGATTAACACCCTGGTTTTCTTGTAATCTATTTTACCTTAAAATATTCATTATCCTACTTATCTTTATCAGTTTTACGCAGCATAAACAGTTTAATATTGCCAGAATAATGAACCACTTAATGGCCCAAACAATGAGACCATCCGTAGGCATTCGCTTTATTGAAGTCTATTTATCCCGATATCCTGCCCATACAGTGAAAAGTTCAGGCAAATATGGACAATGATCTAGTCTACAGACCTCCTCGTTTATCTCTAAATCTACTGGTCGACATGGCCGCAACTCTATTTTAAATAGCTTATCCACTTACCTTCCATGAGTTCCAGAATAATCAACATCTCGCCTGCGTTAGATATTGCTCGATTGAACTTTCATCGCAATTGGCAAGAAACAAGTTCATGTTTTCGACACACGCATGCGCTCATTCAGTTGATGGCTTATGTACTACGTCGCGCACACATCATGTAGGAAGAGGAAAGTGAAAAATTTGGTTATTCATAACACAATTCAATGTGTACTATTCCGCGTTAGCAGAGGCTGTTTTATGCAAGTCTAAGCGACTAAGCGACGTATCCGAAGGAGCAATGGAACAACTAGTATCGTTAACCCACTCTATTGCTATATGTGTGACCTAAATGCAGTGAACGGAAGCAATGCATAGGTGGGTGGGGAGAGGAACATGGGAACCGACCTCATGATGTCCCCTTGAGAGTCGAACTTGAGTCTTAGGTCTTAAAATCCCAAATTCTGGCCACCATATGGTGGTATCGTCACCGCTGTTACCACTACGGTCAATATGATGATCACCACTCCTCCTCCTCGCCCCTGCCACCGCCTGGCATGTCTGATTCCTACCGCAACACTGCCACTACCACTGCAACAGACGTCAGTGGAAGTTGAAGTAATTCATACTTACGAAAACGTCGGCGCTACCGCATTACCGTTGCAAAGAGTGGATCGATATGAGAAAGTGGTGCTCTCTGCTTGATAAGCACGAAATACATCAGGCTGTACAATTACCTTCAATTCTAGTCAGTACTTGAACCATGCCTTAGCCACGAGTGCATTGAATAGTGCCTCTGCAGCTGCTATCTTGAGTCCCATCTCCCGCTAATTTTAGTGTCAATTTAATGCATATTCTGAATTAGCTAATGGTTTAATGATCTGCTTGATCTCATAACGAAAGGTGGCTCATCGAACATGCTAACTGTGTTGGGAGCGGACATTCTCACTATCGACGAACTGACCTCTTTTACAGGAGATTTTATTGCTTGAATTGTCTAAAACCACTAAAAGTCATTGTCTAATCTATGAGTAGCCTTAGGTTGAAACCTCACAACTAGTTTTGCTACGAAAGGCAATTGGTGCCCTATATGCATTCAACGATGTGTATGCGACGTTGCTGATCTTTTCTGGCTGGATCAACATGCATTCAGCCAGTTGGGAGTGCGTACCACTACTTATTCCAATATACAGTAATCCCGAAAAACAGTATATTTTACGATTTGATGTAACTGATCATGCTCTACAAAAATTAAGGGATGAATCGGCTGATCCTTTAAATGCGTGTAAGATAGTCGAAATGTGCTTATGTGCTGACCTCTTGCCCAAGTACTAGTATGCAATGAGCAGTAAGTAAGGAAGGGGTGTGAGAAGAATTGCTGTGGAAGAACAAACAAAGGGGTCTTAAAATGTGTTTCGGGTTCAAGATGCAACTTGGCTGCCACTCTCAATTTAAGTACAAGTTTGTTTCCATCGGTCGCTTTATCAGTCCCTATGAAGACCTCAGAAATGCATCCCTTGTGTGAGCAGTGCAAAATCACAGTACTGCCTATTGGTAAAACGGATTCGGCAGTCGCACGTCTACTATTTTATGTGTTGGTAAAGGGAAAGCAGAACTGAAATCATTTAGTTGTGCTTTTGGGCGGCTACTAATCCCGCATTTCCTATATCTTTACAAGAGCAAATAATGCTCTAGTATGAGATGTCTTTTCAAAGATATTTCCCTCCCCATTGGATCATTTACCAAGTGTGCGAACATCAGTAGAAATTAGCTAGTGCTAAGGCTGCAGTTATTCCATTTTACAGTGATGTCAGGTTTCTAGCTTTCTAGCATTCCACAACTCGGTAAAACTAAAGGAGGCTCTGCAAAATTTACATCAACCTTCTAGGCACGTACGGGGTCGTTTACAAGTGTCTTGATCGAAAGTCGGGGCATTAGGTATGGGCATTCTAACCAAGGTGTACTTCAATTGTTCCCAGGGAAATCGCGCTCCTAGAAGATCCCGAAAACCCCAATGTTGCGACGTGATACCCAAAGGTCTATAACCTCTTATGGTCAAGAACACGTTATTCCATGTGATGGCTAAATATATATCTAGCTTTTTGAATATTTGATTGTGAGCCTCAGGCTGCATTTGGATCCTAATTGTAAGAACACTGGAATGTCCGCAGGGACTGTTAAATTAGGATTTTACTTCTACTAATTTTGCACCGAGTCATTCGTGTACTAAATGCAGCAGGCTCTTGGGTATTACCAAGTGGGGCGCATTATCCACCATGATTTAAACCCCAAAACGTGCTGGTCGATGTTATGGAGCTGGCTGAAGTTGGCTTCACGCGTCGACTCATGAGTTAGAATCTGCTTTCCCTGAAATGCCCGAAAGCATTTGTCTAAATAACTGATCTCAAAATGCTGTAGGTCGGCACTCTATGGCGCCGCTCTCGTGAGGTTCTGCTGGGCGAGACCCTCTATTGTTGCAGCGACGATAAGGGTTTCTGGGCTGCATTTTCGTAGAATTGGCCACAGGAGATTCGCTTTTCAGTGGTGACTCAGAAATTAGCAAAATTGTCCACCTATTTCAAATAAGGGAGGTACCAGCAGAGGTAAATCGGTCAGGCGTTATAGGACTGCCTAATTATAACACTGGATTGTTTCTGTCTTGGCAAAGCAATAGACTTTGCTGTTAAGAAAGTTCATGCATACACTTGATGCGGACACATCACCACGATTTTCCTAAGTCCTCATTTTCTTATAAATAGAGGGATTTTTTCAACAAACAAACTTATGCTACATATTTTGCATTGTTTTGATGGACCCAGGAAGATGAAGTCCTTGTTTACGTGCAGTTACTAGCTCATTTATACCTGCTCACTTCTCTTCAACCTGCCATCTCGCATGGTTGCGTAGTAGGCTATTTGCGCCCCTACTTTGCCGACCTCGGCAAGAAATCGCTACCTGTAATTGGCGAGGCGTACGTTGGCCTACCGTTTACTAGAATTCCACGGAATTCACCGATATATTCATTGCCCTAATCAGCACTGACAAGAGTGACTTAGAAAGTCAATGAAAGAGGTAGATGAATTCTCGGAAAGGATGGCAGTTTGTCTCCCTTGTTTTATTTCGCAAAACTTCTTTGGCTTAAAAATGATGTTTTCTTGCTAGCTTGTTAAGCTGAGGGTGGTGCCTTCTAATGCGTTGCTTTTGATGTACTTATCATTGTTTCAGCGGCTCGTAATAGGTGGACAAAGGCTGAATTGGGGCGTTTAGAAACAGAGAAGTCGCAATACTCTTTAGACCCCAAAAAGCGGGTTATAAAGTCTCTGACTGAAAACCATAATGCATATAAGCCTACAACCTAGCCTTTCGTTAAGAATCTTTTACGCATACAACTCTCTGTATTTTTATTTTTGGTAAGTGGTTGTTAAGTCTTGATACCGTCACTGCAATGCATTATCCTCTATTAACCATTAGGCGTTGAATTCATTGGGAAGGGAAGAAGAGTGATTATTTTAGTGGTGTCCTATATCATTGATCGGCGCAGGATCATTGGCACTGAGCCAGTCAGAGTGTATGGTATGGATGATTCAAATGTCATTGTTAGAGTATCCGCTCTATTGTTCGTGCTGATTAGTGAGTTGCTTTTTGCACAAAATGATGCAGATTTAAAACATTCATATGTTGAAACTTTCTTCTGCATGTGTTATGCATGCAATCAGGTCATTACAGCCCACAAGCCTGGAAAATTAGGAAAAGAGTCCTACGCCAGTCGTTTCACCTCTCCGCGATATGGTACTAATAAAGCCTAAAAAGTTATATTAATAATGCGTCTGCGAAGCATTTCCCACCAGTTCTTTTGGCTAAAATAGAAAGATCATTAGCCGTTTTAGGCAACAAAGGTACGCAGAGATGAGTGACTTCTAAATTAGAAAATAGTTTGCTTTCGCGAGATAGGATAACGGTAGCCCTGGGGATAATTTGTAGTTAGTTAGAGATTTCATATAAACTCATACAAAATAATGGTGCTGCGTACTTTAACAACGCAAGTTTTGACACTGCGTTGGCATCTATGTTCACCTGTGTCACCATCAACAGCGTTTTTAAGGTAGCCATTTAAAATGCAAGGCACAAATATGCTTCAACTCCTACTACAAAGGATTTAAACGACATTTGTCATTTCGGATGAGTAGTTGTACATACTGGACATTTTCGCAACCACTGCTCGTTTTTGACACCTGTGGATGGCCTTTATCAGTTTCAATTTTTTGCGAAACAAACTACTGCTCGGTTTAATTAGTAGAAACATTTGTTCAGAAAAGTGCATACCGGCCGAAAGGCAATTCATTTCTTCCACGTTCCAGTCGATCGTCTTGGTCGTCGAATCCTAGGCGAAAACAAGGCAAGTGGCCCTGGACACTTTTCTGCAGGCTGCTTAAACGCTGGTGATGAAGTGCATCTTGAAAGTCATTCACATAGGATTAGACCGATGGGGGTGTCTTACACGCGTTCTGCAAGACAATTTTCTGCTAAGCAAAACGCATCTAAATACTATATTTACAAGCCTGTATAGAAATACTGTATTTCGACTTATGAGGGGTGTCGTGGTTCTGGAAGAAGTTGTAGCCTATCAACCCTTTGAACTGGAAGGGAACAATTAGCTATAAGACGTAGCAGAAAGCTGCATGCTGGCCTTACAACAAATTGTGATATGATAGGGCATATATGCCCTAGAAAGACAATCACAAGAACTATGTATTATCCATTCGCAATCAAAAATTAGCTGACGTGTACTCCAGGCTGCGAAAGCACTTATCTCTAAAAACAGCGACATAGCTTCCTCTACCCGAATTCCTGGATACCTGCTCGCAATCTATTGCCTATGTAGGCATGCAGAAACTGGTGTCAGGAGTTAAGGCTCGCAGATATGGTACTGGAGAACTGTAAGGAAAAAACGTAAGATCCTCCTACAATCCAAGGTCCTGGGTAGTCATCAAAGATTGCAATAAGATTTCCTTCTCACTGAGTAAGTATCTGACTTTTCTCATGGTAAAAGAGGACATGGAGCAGAGGAAGGAGTTTTCCCTTCGCATTTGTCTGATCATTGGTGTGTTAACAGTTTAGATGGCTGTTAAACGTACTCAACGTGCAGACACTTTACCATAGCCAAGAAAATTTGAAGTCACTAATGCTGACGATTCGAATGCGGAATTTAAAAATTCTGCTACGTTGGTATCCAAGCAAATAATCACCTTAACAGGATTCGAACTGATGCACACCGACACACTGACTTGGCATTTTCTTGACTGTATTATGCCTATAGAATGTAAAATCAGTGATAATCTTTTTTAAGAAAGCTGAATTTTGACGGTGACTTTATGTATGTTCTAATATTTTAAATGTTTAACTAGCAGAAGCTTTTTCAACCATTTACATTATGATTTTTGGGCCACCAGATTTAAAATTGTCCCTTAAATGAGGGATCGTCAACTCCCTTTCTTTGAACGCTTACCGTTGGAGCGTTCCCATCTTTACGATCGTGGCAGACAATTAAGAGGTAGTAGTCACATTAGGCGCCATGGCTGCACATATCACGGTTGTCGTCACCTGTCTCGTTGTAAATTCGTCAGCTGCAAACATCTATGCCGCCTTAAATTCACAAAAGTCTGATGATCTCTACGATTCTGCGCGCCATTTATTCATTTTCATGCCACTACGATTCCATGTGATTTCTGGAAAGTCCAAAAGTGGTTTGAATTTGTAGGCACCGACCATTGATAATTTCTTGCTAAAGGTCGGTATCAAGGAATGATTTTGCCGATATCCAGCGCAATCGAATCAACCATTCTCTTCAATTAGAAAAATAGTTGCCCTTAATTGCTTTCGAATCGCGACCATAATTATTCAAACTGACTAACATTAGACGAGATCAGTTGACATTGAATAAGCAACTGGCAATCCCATTTCCCTGCGACCAGAATTGATCTAAATTAAAAGTCAGGTGAATGTTTCATTCCATAATAGCTTTCGGTAAGGACGTAAAACAGCACGCTTGCCTCTCTTTTCCGATTTAAAAATAATCCGAGTCGAACTTAATGCCTCATTTTATAGTTCTGCAACTCAGGTATGGCCTAGGCGCAAAGATAATGTTTTTGCGAAGAAATCAGAGGCAGCAAGGGCATAAAGTTCCGTTCTTTTGACCTACATTAATCAGAAGTTGACCATGTAGCCCCTTCCCTTCTGTATGAGTTGGCGACAGTTCTCACTTATACTTCGGGCAATGCCGATGTAGCAAATGTCTAAGGTGTCTATTTTGGGAAAGAAAGCTAGGATGGCAAAAGCACTGGAATATACCCTTTATTGATCTCTTCTATTTTGACATTACTCATAGTTGAGGCTTGGCGGTTTGCAGGGTGAGAAAAAGTAAGTGCCCAAGACGATGCGATAGCAGCAGAGGCTTCATAGTCACCTGGTGATACTTATTTTGCCCATGTGCTTAGGGGAGAAGGGTAAGCGAAAGAAATGAAAGAGAATAGGACAGCAAAACACATTAAGCCAACGCAAAACAGAATAGACCAAAAGAAGTAGAGAATGAATTAGTTGTTTGCGCATTGCGCTAAACAATTTATTCCTTAAGCAACTTGTAAATTCTTTGACGCTTTCTAATTCTCTTGTCCACTTAAAAATAATGAGATATTCATCAAGCATTGGTTTCACTAATGTATTGGAACAACAAAAGAATTTCGGCGCTGCACGAGTACCCGCTGCAGTACCCTGCATTCTATCGGTGAACTCACAATAATTTTAACCGTTATGTCGCCTTTCTGCACCAAGATTATGTGAATGAGGTTTGAGATACAGCGTTTCACATGGGGCAGATTGTTCCATACGCATACCCGTGAAAGCAGGCCTCATGCCAAACTTGTTGACAGGAAATAGGAAAGAGTGCAGAGGGCAATGGTGCAACGAATCGATATGAAGTGGTCAGGGTTAATAGTTTAACTTTGGCCGTGTGCTACTTAGAAGAAGAAAAGGCCCTAAATCTCTAAAATGACCAAGAAATAGAGGCAAAATTTATTCCATATGGTATGGCTCGAGCCTTTTTTTAGGAGCGACTTTGAGCAACGCAAGTTTGGAAAAATTTGTTAAAATTTGCGTCAACACGGAAAAGTGCAGTGGAGTCTCCTAAACCACAATGTTGTTATGCATCAAAGAAACGCCGCCATTAGTTTGATTGTCCTCCGGACAACTTAGAGTAATAAAGCGGCCTTCATATTGCAACGAAGATACGGATGCTCAATATGAATAGCGTGCTCTCACAGTTCTGAGACATGCACCGCTTTATGGTGGCTGGGATTCTAATTCTTGGTTATGCAAATTAATGAAGTAGAAACGCAATTGCCTTTTCCATCAAGTGCAAACGCTTTAAAAAGGATGTATCTGCAAATGATTTTCCGTTATGAAGACGAAGAGAAGAAAGAGCCATGGCCACTCCTGATCTGTCCTTGTGTGTGGGCTACCTTGATTTGCTTCCTTATGGAGGCATACGACACGTGTTTATGATGCTTTTGTTTTTAGTTATGTTACCTAATTTGCAACAGTTACTTAACGTTCTTATACAGTTTTTTGTCTGAACGAACCAAAAGTATTTATCAAAATAACTTCACTGAAATGGCTGTCGACTATAACACGCATGGCAAAATTGCATTAAACAAAATGCAATTGCTCTCGCCATAATTAAAATACAGTACGACCAAGTTCTCAAAATCCGGTAGAATTTTAACTAAGTTTCGCAACTGCCATTTATATGTTATCTACTTGCCACACAGGAACTTAAAAACATGGTTAGATTCCTGGCTTTCCAAAATGTATTGCAGACAGATGGCAAGAAATCATATTAGACAGACAAAACTTCAGCATGGCGCTATCAATTGCCGATTTACCTAGCATCGAAAAGCATTTGACTCATAATGAGGGCCACAAAGTGCAAACCAATCGAAATATGCCGTATTGGCTCAGTACTAAATATTATTCCGAGCAAATGAAAACTAAGTCTGGATTTAATGAGTAGCTACACTCAACGATTTCTGCCGACTTGTCATATGTTCAGCTACCGTAGGTAATTCATTCACAAGATTATGGGAATTATACTGAACTTATCATATACTCGACCCCTTAGTGAATACGAAAAGTATTATGCACACTTAGTCAAGAGTACAAAACGTGCTCCTATCCCAATGTTGAGCAGATGCAAGGAGTTTAGAGCTATTGAGCGGATCAAAGACATCTCTAGTAATCAAAAGCGTTGCGTAACTTTAAAAATATTTTATGATTTCGAATTCATCTGCACACCTTATAGATCAGTGAACAGTATTTTCTCTCTGATGACAAAAATAATGAAGCTTTCGATTGAGCATACTGAAATATCCTCCTCGAAAATGTGCCATGCATTGAAAACCATTCTTGACAAACAGCTTTTCATCCCTTGAAGGAAGGAAGCATTATTCTTAATAAATCTTTAACTAGAGCTCTTAGCAAAGAAAAGTCTTTACATCACGATGAACCTTAATTACATGACCTTATTGCGCAAACTTTAGGTCCTACTTACGAGTTCCACTCCTCCGCGTTTTGATTACATGTAATGCTAAAGCAGATCCGGAAAGTCCACTTTCCTATCCGTTGAATTCAATACAAGTTCTTTTGCAAGGTGTCGCGCAACTTGCCGATTCCACTGTCAAATTGTTTTTCTACATTTGTACAACTTGCTCTGCGTTATTCACCAACGTTGTTTCTGGCCTTGAGCACTTAAATCGCGAGCATCATGGTAGGCACTTCTCATTTTTAGATGCATATCTCTGTGCGAATGCATTCATGTATTTGTGAATAAGTATTTGTGCTTATGCCTACTATTTTTGTATCAGGTTATTACATAAATAAAGTGTAGTAAGTAAGGCAACTCTGATTTAATCTGAATAACGATGAGATGCACAATGAAGAGCCGAATCAAGTAAATCGCTTTTCAATCTTAGCCTCCTCTGTTGCGCATGTATGGCGCATTTTTAGTCACCTTGGAACTGCAGTGTCCGATTTGCCAAACGTCTCACAGATCCTACGGGAGGCTCTTTTGGCATCACCATTTTTTGCAGCATGCCCTCTCATATGTCGAAAACTTCCTTTGACCCTCGGAATAGTCTGGAAACACAGTGTATGCCGTGTGTGTCGCTCAATTCGCAAGCTTTTCTTTGCTTCTCAATCATTTCATCTGAACGCATATTAATGAGTGAGCATCTGTAAGCCTTTGATTATAATTTCCTGGGTGTGCTGCTCCCCAACCGCAGCTTTGGCTTCCCACACAAGCTTCTCTTAAGTTTTTGCCTCACCAAACAATGTTTTAGCTCAAAGAATGGCAAATTCGGAGGCACGCTTTTACTGTAGAGAATGTTTTTCAGGGTGTTCTAGGTTCGAAGCGATGTTAGACCATATGCGTTCGCATCATCTCCGTGAGTGTTCCTTTGACGGACTTTGTTTCTAATAGGTGCATGTTGTGACGCCTTGATGTCTTCTGTCTTGTAGACATTTGGCGCAAAGTGTTTAGTAGAATGCGAACATACGCTGTTCTCTGAGAGAATTTCGTAATTTTTCAGTGATGCTTACTTGAAGATATTGCCTTCCTACTTTAAACTGATATCTCAGTAGGGTAAGAGGTTTAATGAGTAGAACATGATTGTGTAAATCGTAAGGATTTATAAGAAATTGTCTGACTGCGTAAAATTAGGTAAGAATGCTTGATGGAAGGGCAAACGCCGCATTTTACTGCGTTACGTAATGCTCCATCAATGGTTCAGATAACTTAGGTGTTGCCACGGCAATGCCACATTACCGACAGTCCGGCATGTATTTATAGGTCACTAGGTACTTTAATGAATTCTGTGCGCTCTTTAAGCATGATGACCAATACCTGCTTGTTTGCTTTCCAGAGTTCTCCAGCGGGGTGTCTAAATTTGGCAGTTATTAGCTCCGCGAGAAAGCATGTGTTTAATATAAGACAAGCATGCTGTATTTATCGGCGCTGTCGTTTTTTCTGGCGCCTGTCACGCACAAAGCTGGATTTCCATTAAAATGTTGGAAAATTAAGATAAGAATGCAAAATCTTAAAATGCATTGAAAAGAATGAAGCGTACAGAATAAGGATAGGGTTGTAGAGGGTAACAGTATAACACAGGAAGGGTACCGTTATTCAATGAAACCGACTGTTAAGATTTATAGGATTTCAGTGCGAACATTGATGTAGTCATTTTATTCTAACGTTTACATCAGACTGTATCTAATAATAACTGCGTGAGCGAAGGATTTGCACTGTCAGGGCCATGCACTGAGGCCTATTCACATTGCTTAGCTCTTCATCAACAATAATTTAATTATTCTAATGGTAACGTGGTAGAGGGAGATGACATAATTTAATTGCGATGTATCTACATTTGAAAAGTATCGCTGGCATGACTTCCACTGCAAATACAAGGCTGACACTCTTGGTAGTCAGTTCAGTAATGGTAAACACCGTCGCCAATAGTGTTATTACCGTTTCTTGCAGCAGCCGGGTGCTCGTACGCTGTGGGATTTTTGCCCTATTATCTGCGGATGCGCATGAATGCCTTTTTTCTCATGGCTCATGGAACAGTAATGCCTCAACTCTTAGGCAAATTCAGCGAAACCTACTGCCGGCCCTTCTTATGCGTCTTTTTTGGGGTTTCGTCGATGTATTCTACTAAGAGATATTATAGACCAGGATAATAAAAGGATCAGGTGCAAAACTTCGTATTCGGAAGGTAGAACGTCAGTTTTGTTGAAAACAGGCTTTAAAATAGCTAATCAAGCAATTTTGGCAAAGCTGCTACCACGAATGGATTACAAAGAGAATTATCTTTCGGTCGGTTTGTTACCTAGGAGGTTAAGGGACAGAGGTGAAGATAAGAAAAGATATTTTCATAATGCATGCAGGTTGCTTATTAACTTGCACACTGAAGGGGGATGGAAAACTTGAAAACCATTTTGGACCCCCTTTGGTTTTTCCTAACACAGGTTGGATTCTCCTTGACCATCAGTGTGACGTCGTGGAGCCGCTGCTATGGATTAAGCTGCTGCGTTTCCGTGCATGGCGCTCTTGACAGATGATCAACTCTTGATGGCTATGGACAATAATGCGTTTCCCATAAAAATTTCAATACGCCATTTAAGAGGAGACAGTGGTTCTGGCCGAGCAAATAATTTTCTTTATCCAAACACGTTCCAAATTATGCGCAGACTTAGAAACGCTGGAATCACGCGCAATATCACTTCGCATCACTCAGTCCAAAAAAAACAACGGCAAGCTCTTTAAAAACTACTTTTATATGGCATGCTTGGAAGTTAGCCATCCCAGATTAAGCAAACTTATTAACATGGAAATGAGACAGAACTGCTTAACTCACCAGATTACAAGTGCATTAATAGCAAAGTTCTTATTGACAAAGAAAGTGGCCGAGATATTTAATTTTAAGCATTGTCTATTGTGAACCTTGAACGAGTTGCATGCATGTGAGGTGTCATGTAAAGACATTCAATGCAAGAAGAATAAAAGGATTAGGCAGTAAGGCAGGCAGGCATGAATTTTATCGGTCCGCAAATCACAAAGTAGGAAGTAGGAGCAACGTGCTCATCTTCGCTCTCAAAGAGGTAAGTGGAGAGGGAGTGGGAGATGAAATTGAGGCCAGCGAGGCCTGAGTTATAAATCGTCGCATTATTTAATCATGCCATAATCACGGGTGGGACTAGTGAGGAGGTAAAAAGAGGCTTACAAGGAGGATGCTGGCAGATGATGGGGTAGTAGTAGCAGGCGGGGAAGAATTGTTTATATTCAGAGGAGGGGATGTGAGAGGAGTGTAAGAGAGACAGAAAGAGGGAGATTTTCTCGTATAAACAAAGCTAAAAAGCATAGGTAAGGGAATGTAATGCAGGGTGTAATCACTATCTTTTCTCGGTTGAGTTAAACGCGTGGAGCGCAAACCGCAAAAAAATGCGATATGCAATAGATGGAAACCGATTATGCATAATAGTAAGCGGAGACGCATAAGAGAAGGGAACTGTTTTCCACCCACTTTGAAGATGTCACCAGACCTACTTCTTACATGTGTGCCTTAATCATTAATATCTGCGAGAAAGAAAAATCGGACCTCAGTTCGCATGGCATAGAGTTGCGTCAACTCTATTGGTTGGGCCAAATTAGAGTGCAGGGGTTGACTTCATTGGTAATGTGTAAGACGTCTTCAAGGATGCGACATGGAAGATAGGCCAAATAGCCTTGTCCACCCTCTTCTTTTCTATGTTATACAAGTCTGTCATAATCTTTTTAGGTGCCTAAAACAGTCTGTTCTGACTGTAGAACGGTCTAGTCAAACCCAGTCAAACCCAGTCTTGCGCACTACCCTAACGTGTTTCAGAAGGTCTTACGATGCTGCTGCTCATTTAGTGATTTTAGGTCCACATTTGAGATGCAAAAAGTAAGAGCGACAGAGACACAATAAAGGAAATTTTTAAAATTACGTACCTGAAGAGGGAAGGATGAGGTGCCGGTAGCACAAATTACCCCTAATTTCCACGATATCCATTTATTTTGGCTCTCTGACGTCCATGGATCATAGGAGTGGAGTAAAAAAGTGGCGGATGAAAACATTAAAAGCGAGGATATCAGAATCAGGAAGAGGGCACTGACGAATAACTGAACAGTAGAATCGACACCATGGCGAAGCAAAATGAGTAATATGAGACGATGCATCATGTAGAACAACATGTTTAGCGGTTCATCGTTTGACGGAGTAGTTCGAATCTGACACGTGCAAATCGACTAGCAGTGTGTGCCACGTAGTGTCTCTCAGCGCTGTCTGGCGTGGGCTTCGGACAGCATTCTTGTAGGTTGTTTTGCAAAAGTGGAATCATTCGCTTATGTGCCTTTTATTTTTGGTTAAATTTCTTGCATTATACCGAACTTAAAGTAGGCCTGAGAGAATAAGAAGGACCACCGATACTAACGTGTTTTGAATTCAATGCACTGCCATGTCAAGACTGCTTTTCTGCGCCTTTATATGCCTCATGTTTTCTCTTGGAGCAAATGACTTTTGAACGTTTGGGAACGATTAGGGCGACCCAAGCCGGAACTAAAATTGGCAAGTTACTCCTAGTGATTGCTGTAGAGCTAGAAAAGATGCGCTCTAAGCTAATTGTTACCTTGCCTTAGGAGGAACAATGGCTTGATAATGCCTCTCATGGTTGGTTATCTATGAAGGATGAGAGACCAGTTGGGTGAGGGGCAAAGACAGGACGTTCACAATAACAAAGTGGAAAAGAGGATGAGGAACAGTCATCATTGGATGTCTCGACGCAGTTCTATGGCACTACGTTCTTTATTTTTTCTCACCTTCTTTCGTATGTTCCTGCATTTCTTCATGTACCTATTTTCATGGTCATCTGCTTAAATGACGTATGCAGTAATCAACTTTGTGGAAGGAATGTGTTTCCAGCAAGCGACACACTTACAGTCGCTACCCATGGATTTATTTTAATAAGTGAAACACACTAGGATACCAGTTGCGACGGTGCTGAATCGACGCATGCGAATGAGGGAAGGAAGAAAAGGACAAGAGAGAGCAGAGGCTCAAAAAGTTGTGGGATAACTTCCACCAATCTCAGCTGTGTTGCCTCTTTTGGCCCATTGACATCTTTTGAACGAGAGCGTTGGAGGGTGGTGGTTTAGAGAGAGACTGAGAGGAGACGGCACAGGCCGATTGAACTAAGCAACAAAGCGCAATTGAGGCATCGACAAATAGCTGGATGGTGGAAAAATGATATCGCGTAAGGCATGATGAGTGGTCGAAAGTAGTAGAAACGTAAGTCCGTGTCCACTAAATTTGACGAAGATAATACTTAGGCAAGAGGAGACACTCAACCACTAAGTGTACAAGGCGTTCTGAGATGAGAATTCTTTGTATGACCAATATTCAAGGCAGCATAATGAATAACAGAATGAAGTAGTTGGGCAAAAACGCTCGTTGGAGAAGGCGACTCGACAGAGTACAATTATGATTAGAAGCTGCCATGAGAATTCTAATTAATGCCTAACAGACTTACCTTATCGCTAGGTTGACTACAATGCAGTAGTTCATAAAGACGACAAACAGGCACTATAATGGTTGTACAGAGCTAGTTGGATTTGGATGGAAAGAGGGCAGTGCAGCTGGTTCATCGACCGGAGGATCTAAGATGATCCGAATTTCGCATGCATTTGCTCGCTCAACTGCTAAAGCATGGCGAACAAATGGTTAAGACCTTATGGACTGCGTGGGCAATGTATACTTAGACTACTCTTCTCAGTATATTCAGCCACTGTTCCTGCCAAGCATCAAGAAATGACGTCTGATAGGTATTTTGAGGCCGTTTCCTTATTTAGCGATAAGTTCTAATTCTGGTCCCCTACACCATAGAGCATGACTGCATGAATGAATAGAGAATTTCGAAATAAGCTTACTTCACCATCAACGGTCATTTAAATGTGCAAGTAAGCAAGGAGGCGGAAAGGAGGCATCTACGCGACTTCTTTGGTGCATCGGATCTACGTAAAATCGCAATATCCTTGCAATGCTACTAAAAAGAGGACAAAATTTTAGTTAAGAATGATCAGTAAAGAGAAAATGAGAAATGGGTGCAGTTGGTAATAGGGATGGGTTATGGAAAAGGAAAAAAGCAAAAGTAGTGGAAGGAGTAAATTGTTTGCATAATGGCATTGATGAGCAGGGAAGACAACCGTCTAAAGAAAAAGAATAGTTTCCCGCCTCATTAATTTATCCCTCCTTTTTAACAAATGCACCACTCGACTTACATTTATCTGCCTTCCTCCCTTATATTCCTTTCGATTCCGATTCCAAGCTTCATTTATTTGTTTGAATAATTTGCTTACACGCGTTGCTCTCGACAGGAGTGTATTTAAAATCCTCAATAAGTATAGGTCCTTGACTTGTGATGCGTCAGCCTCCAATGTGCAGCCAACCTTTTCAACTAAAGTATTGTTACAGATGAATCAGTGGTTAACTGGTTGGATCAGCCTTTTTTCTCCTCTTTTATCATCACCACCATTGGCATCGCTTTCATCACTCTTCCAGTCCTATCAGGTCGCATTATCAATCCTCTGTACCAAACTTAGCACTTTTATCATTGGCAAAACCTTATTTTTTTGTAAATTTACCACGAGTGCTAAGGCAATATATTGCTAAATGAATTAGACCGCCATGCTAAATTCTGATCAATTCTAAATCCACATCAGCGAAACATGGTGCAGCTCTATATACTTGTGCTATTTTAGCTTACTTTTCCAAAACAGGTTCTTAATTAATTAATATTAAGTAATTATTATTACTAAAAGTGGATCACATCTATACGTTTTTGCCATCTCGGTTTGCCCATCGAACTTATTCACACTACACTACGGTCACTTATAAATATCGAATGTCTTACGATTGAGCTACACTCCACAAATGCAAAAGTAACCCAACATTTGATACATAATCCTATTTTTTTAGATTGTAGCAAGGGATATGATGCAGTTTGATTAACACATTCCCTGCTTTTTCATCATAACATACTCTGCACGACAACAAGTCGGGATGCTGTGGCTTAACAGGAGACTCGTCTTCTTGGCACCCTAGAAAGCCATCAGCCGGGATCCTCTAAGGGTCAGTTCTAGATCAAAACGCACAGTGATTGAGCCGATTAGCCATTGTTTTACATGTGCAGTGACCTATGCATGCAATGATATGAACCACAAGTCGAAATCTAATTTTATTTAGATCTTTTCCACTGTGGTGAAACGGAGTGAGTAGCTCGTTCGTAATTAAATGTTTTCTCAAAGCTGCTAAATGCTTTCAATCGGCTAGTATTTAAGACGCATTTAATGGGTATTTTATTGTATAAAATTGCAATAAACAAGTTTACTACGCATTATTTATTAACTTTTCAGGTCTAAAGAGCAAAGTCGAAATGTTTCGTGTTTGGCTATCGTTACTTTACGCCTGAGAAGCATGATAATAAACTACAAAATACAGCCTATTTTTACCTGAGTTATGCACGAAGTAATGCTACAAACGAGATTCTGATTCCAAATCCATCGCTAAAGAGTCCATGCATGGTAAGTTATGCACTAGCCAGAGGTGGCACATCCTTGTGGATTTGAAGACCAGCAATGCCGTTTCCATGAAGCGCTTCCTAGTAATTAAGATATGTTTCAAAAAAAACTATGAACCATCTCGCCAAAATCATGATATTTTAGTGTCGTAAGGGATCCTATTTACCGACGAAGTGGAAAGCAGTTACCGCTAATGACTTTGGAAATGCCAAGCAAATTGATTAACTTAAAGACATGCTTCGCCCAACAGAATATGCGATTTGCAGTAGACTTGTCTTAGAATTCGCTAGCATTATATGCATCTACTTTTTATCTTAAACAATACGCGGCAAGTTCCATTTACGACGTATGGCCAAATGATTGTGTTTTTAAAAATTTGAGTACAATTAAATCACCAGTTATATGTATGCGGGCAGGCATAGTAAATTTTTTAAATTTATTTGCATTCCACTTCATTTTGATTTTTAAAAAGGGCGTAACAACAACGTTATCTATCCATTCTTCTCAAATATCATGTCTTCTTTAAATCTGGACATGAATCGTCCAAGCTTCACTATAGGCATAGCTTATATAATTCAGCGTTTGTCGAATGTTACATCGCAATCGGATTTCTGCTCTGAACTGAACGACCGCCCAGTTAGTCACGCTCTAGTGGGCTATCCCCAAAAGCCCGTTCTGCCAGAACACGCATCATCATTGCGGCCGGAATTTTGGTCGCGATAAAAAATTCTTTAACTAGCGACTGCTCTCGCTGGTCAATGAAAAGCTGAGCCAACGTCTTGCAGCACTGGTCAAGATCGGATACAGGAGAGACTCCTGAATCAATCGTCACTGGCAATTACTCATGTGGAAGAGCACGGGGATAGCGGGGTTCTCGGCCACTGTGGATATAAACGGATTTTCAACTTAACGGCTTTCTTCCAGTCTCCAAGGTTCATGCCCTTTTTGAAGTAAAGGAGATCTGCTAACGCTGCCACCAGTAGGACGGCTCTTCCCCTTTTTTCAATTCCCTTCTTCCACTCTTATTATGAGAAGGTTGGTTGCTTCTAGACAAATTTATTATAAACCGAAACAAGATATGAGAAAACTTGGTCTCATGGCCTCAGGCTCTAGGGGCAACCACGTTAATCCACAATCGGATCAAAATTTTTCCGCCCTCTGGCCCACAAAGCACATTTAAAGGACACGAGTTTCTTAATAAGAGCAACGTAGCACCTTCAGCCATATCAAGACCCCAAGAAGTCGAAAAAAAGATAGTCTTTGGGCAGAGAGCACATCTATTTTACGCAACGACGACCCACCCAGCGAAGGTACAGTGGAGGAGGACAAAGTCATTTGCAGTTCCAAGGGACTAGGCAAGTGGGTTTGAAACGACTATGTTAGTAGAAGCTGCTCATACCTAGAACATATCAACCGCTTCCAGCCTCAACGAGCTAACAGCTCTGCGCGTATACCGTAGCTTTTAATGGAGGAAACCTTAGGGCAATCTCAAAACACGCGGCTAGTCCAAGAGCATTGTCGGGAAATACAAAACGAACCCCACCTAATTATTCGTTCGGAAGAACTAACTAATCACCATCAAAAGTAATCGGCAAATGAAGCAGATTGTTGGGTTGACAAATGAAACTGTAAACAATACATATATGCAAAAATGTTAAATGAAAGAAGGAAATAGAAGTGTGGGGGATATAATGGGTGGGTATTTGGAAAAGGGATGATTTGATATGAAGTGGCTGAGGATTGAGCATGATAAATTGGTAATTAGGAGAGCAATAAAAGTCCGCACAAATAAGGGGCAGAAGACAGTAATCATTACCAGGGACTTAGCCACCCCCGTCTGCAATTATGTGGCAATGGCCTGAGTTCGGCTATGACCCGTTCCATTCCCTCCAACTCTACTCCCGCAACCACCGTGTCAGTCTGAATGGTGGCGGTTGAGGCAGCATGTTTGCGCTAGGCTGCTTCCAGCTTCTCCGGCAGCCAAGCGTGCGTAGCCTGCGGTGCTGCATTGAATGACGCAAGTTCCGCACATGCGTCGAACCCCGCTACTCTCCCTTCGTGGTCCTCCAGTAATGAATCTGCCTGCACTGCTGTCGGTGGCGTCGGTTGCTAAGATATGCGAAAGAAACTTGTTTAGTAACATGAATTATAAGCTAAAAACCTCATATATGCTTTTAGCCCGCCAACTGCTTGGCCTCTGTTTTAGCGCCGTTTCAGATTCATTTGTCTTCAAACGTCTCCAAATAATGTGGAAGCCTTGCGAAAGTGAAGTGACCAATAACTAAATGGAAGACTGGATTGAAGATGAATGGACTAAAGGATCAATATACAGATGGTTGAACTGATTAAATAACTTAGCTTTGGATTTGTTCTTGACTGATTGATTGTTTTCCTCATACACTATTTTGGGAAACTTGGGATGACTTCAGATACATCTTCCTCCACGCAGTAAAACAAAAAATAACTCCAGTTTGTGGCTAAAAGTACATTTGCACTGGAGAGATGAATTGGGTTAGATGAACTGGTAAGTTGATTTGGCTTTTGGATGGATACCTTACAAACGGCACATTCTACAGCAATGCGAATTCTAAAGATGATTTCGAAGAAGCAACGGGACAGATAGCAGAAAACTAAGAGCGTGTTCTATAACATTCATTCTAGAGGAGGTACTTTTAGTCTACACTGAGTGCCGCTGCAATAAGATTGAATCTGCGTACCTCGGCAGCAACAAGGAACTAGAGCCGGAAACGACTAGATTAAACTACATAAGTGATTTGTGCCTTATCCGCGTTGTAATGAGAAGATTCAGTCAAATGGAATGAATAACCACTTTAGTCGTCACTCGACTAAATGAAGAGTGTATACTTTTCAACCCATAGGAAGTGATTGGGGCACAGATATTCCCAACGTTCACTCTTACAAACTAAGGTGGCGTTTACAATCATCGCTGAATCCTAAGCAAAAAGCATTCCCAAGAAAATCACCTACCTTTAACCAAAATAACCCACCTACTGCTAGAGAGAAGGCGCACTTTATTGCTTGGAATGAGATGACAAAGCATAAATACCACCCTCAATCAAAATAGCTCAAAGAAATTGGCCTCAAATGAAAAGCCTTAACAAGGCTGCTTCATGTGATAACATCTAACAGACGTAGGTAAACTTAATCCATAGATAGGGACAGAAATGCCTGCCTGCGAAACCTCCAGATACTCGCAGTATTCCTTCATTCGGCGGTCAAGCGCATTCGCCAAAAAGTCGCTAAATAGGGAAAAAATGCTAAACGATTAATAAGCCCGCGTCCATTATTAGTCGTTAACCAAAAAAAGCAAAAGAGTAGGCAAAGAGCAGGCAAAAATAAATGCATTGTTATTTTTTGATTTCTTTCGATTCATGGGTAGGGCAATAGTACCGAAATAGTAAAATAGAAGAGAACATGAGATTGAGGTGACATGTCTAAAGAGAATTTGCATCGCGAAGCAGGTTTCTTAGCTCCTATCTTGACTAGATACATGCCATCAGAGTGCGGTATGAGAAAAAACATTCTTAACACTTATTCACTGGGATGAAAAATTGCATTAATTTGACACTTGTTTAATCCTGATCTTGTGGGCTCTGCATCTCCTACTTCGGTTAGGATCTAGTGGACGGAATGGATTGCCTCCGATACCACTTACGAGACCAAATCAGTGAAGCATGCTGACAAAGGTGAGAAGCAAGAAGTAGGGAGGAGATGAGCAGCTGTGTAGGTTGTTTTGGTTCATTTTCAAGTCTTTTTGACGCAAATGAAGCCACCTTCCGCAAATAGCTTAACCCCAAGCGACAACATCCCTTTATCAAAACATTACTGAATGAAAAACAACTTCATTTATTGTGTCGGCTTCCGCATGGAATTTGTACACCAGGTTAAGTTGTGCAGAAGTGCTAGCAGAATTCAAATGGAGCAATAGAGGACGAGGGGAGTGGACAGTAAGATAAAGCGGGAGTTGGTAAGTAAAGTGAGGTAGAGTGGACCAGCGTCACTTGAGCCTGTGCTAACTCAGACCGACGCAGCACAGTCTCAGTGGTGGCGAAAAATCAGGGATGTTTATCTAGTACAGTCACCAACATCCTCTTTTCCAATGATTTTTGTCCATCCCAGACGCTTCTCTTTCGGTTCTTCCACCCATTGTACCCTCGAGAATGCATGTATGCGCGTTAGCGATTTGCACTGCAGACGGCCATCTGCCTATTGTATTGCTTATGCTCATTCTTTGTCATTTTAGTCATCTATGCACCTGAATCACCCCAGAAACTGGTAAGAATGAATATCAGCTCTTCAGTCGCTAGTGGGATTTTGCTTTGTATATGTGCTGTGAATATGTATATATGGTAATCACTGCCGTCTTCTGCCCTTGTTTTTGCAAGCTTTTACCTCTCCCCTAACTACCCGGTCACCATGCCAAATACTTAGCCTCTTCTTATCAATTAATCCCTTTCTCACACCTATCCATTATTTTCCGTCCATATTTCTATTTGTTTCTTTCATTTAAAATTTTGCATGCATTTATTGTTTACGGTTTCATCTGTCGGGTGCCTATTTGCTTTACCCGCACGCTATTTTTGGTTCTGGTTATTTAATTCTTCTAATCAAATTATGTGATTGGTTTTGTTTTAACATTTCTGACGGCATTCTTGGATTAGTCACATTTTTTAGATTTGCATCTATTGACAGCAATACAATCGTTCTGACGCACTCTAAGTCTTAGTATTTAACCTCAATCCCCTAATATTTAAGCGACTAACCACTTTCACGTGCAATACTGATCAGGGTAACAAATGATAGCAGTTAAAGTCAAGTCCTTATTTTTATTGAGGACAAGTCTACTAGCAAAGCACATAGCTGGGTACGTGTCCGTGAGGAGTAAGTCAAAACAGCTTGATGGATTGCACTGAAACGCAGAAAAGGGTGCACAATCATCACGTTTGCATTCAGATGCACAACGCACCCAAAAATCAGTGACTTGTAAAATCACGCTCAACCCTTGATTATTTAATAGCGCAACGTCGATGTCTGCTGCTATCCAAACTGCCGAAGAAGTTTGCCTTGTCATGCTAACCATGCAAATTTTAACTAGCTTTGCATAGTCAGATTCGCAGTACACTGACCGTCACCCCGCAGAGAATGCTCTAACTCACTAAGCCATCAACCTCACTTAAAAAGGAAAACTTAAAAAAACTTACATGCTTTGCTAATGTAATAGCACTTACTCGCATTCTATCCATACATTGCAAGCCAAACGTCTGTAATGCAGGATAATTTGAGCTTCACAATAAACAATTATTGTAGATTATGTCTGACCACTAAAATGATACCCACAGTAGTGATTGAAGCGCATGTGTTCTTCTAATGCGTCCAAATCAGGAACAGATGCGTAGCATTCTGTGCAGAGCAGGTACATCTCTGAATTCCCTACCGGCACGACTGCGGCACAGTAAAATGAAGCATACGTTTAAGGAGGTTTTGTATGAGGTATAAAAGCTGTGGCTGAGAGGCAGAGCGCGCACTAAATTCAATCAATGCTACTGGACACAAACTCACGGAGATGCCTTGCGATGAAATGAAACAGAAGCGAATCAAAATCTTCAAAAATACGGGCACACAAGTTGCACACATTGTGATTCCATACTGCCTTTGATTTTCAGAAGAAATTGGTTGTTTTAATTCTGACATAAGTAGCAATAAAATGGGGTAATAATGCAGAATAATGTAACCTTGCTTACGTTTTTGATGCCGTAGGAGCAGTCCAAGGGTCTCGTAAGTCCTTGAGCAAAGTGGACACCCGAAATTTACAATAACTGAAACGTGTAAACTATGTGTTTGCAAAAATGCTAAGAACATGCCGTAATTTGCCTAATTTAACCCTTCGTTGGGCAAGTTTTTATCACTAGTTTAAAATTTATTCAATTTTTTATGACACAACCATCCATAATCTAACTTGGAATTCTATGCATCAAAATGTATATCCTTCCACAAAAGACGCACCTTAAAAATACATGCATAGAAGTGCACATAGAACAGCATCTTAAAATTGTAATCTGCCTACTGTGATGTGCGCGTTCCAAGTGTTGAAAGCACAAATTGATGCTCTCAAATTCTGTCGAACACAATTTGCATTCGTAAACAGACATTCCGGTAGGAACGAAGGTGAGTCAGGGCTTACAGAGGATGCAATGGGTAAGCACGTCAACCTCCAGGGTCTGTCCCTATGCTTGCACGTGATTGAAACAAAGAGGAGCAGTAGTCGCGTATTTGATCAGGACTTTGAGCTATGCTGGCATGTGGTTTAGAGTTTACCTCACTTGAAATGCTTGCTTCTTCGTTATTCTGAGACTAGTTTTTCCTGTTAAGGATGAAAAATTGCTTTACAAAGGTATTTTAATGTGCTAAAATATTTTAAAACAAACCACCTTCATTTCTTTGCACCCAAAAGAAAAATTGTTTTGCAAATCATTAAAGCATTAAATAAAGCAAATGTTATAAACTGTGGTTTTAAACAATCCAAAATTTATATCGACTGACTATATGTAATTAAATAGGCAATTCTTTGTTTTTTAACTGTAAATATTGGTTGCAAACTTGGATGGCTTGTGCCGGATGAGCTGCTCTCTTAGCCATGCCATTAGTCTCAATCTTTTCATTGTAACTTTAAATATGCAACTTGAAACGAGTTGCAGGTAATGCTGCTGATTGAATTTGGGACTAAGTTAAAAAGCTTAGATGTGTTTTTACATAATGAATGGCTTTAAATTACAACCTCGCGCAATAAACCTGTATGAATCCTCTGCATGTGACACCGAAAACGCCGAACTTCTTCATGTTTTTCGTCTGTCTTCCTAAATCTTTTCATTTCACTTCTGCAATTTTGAAAACCTGTGTGTCTGTTTTTTAACGATCGTCTGCGAGTTGATGGCAAATGGTGCATTATGAGGATGTGGTGAGTAATTTAAAGCTAATGAACACCTACGATAACGCAGGTAATAGGGGGGGTGCATCAGCAGATTCTTGATTGACAGTGATTTTAGAGCTTAGTTGGTTTTTCCACCAGTGTGGTCCTAATACTCTTACATCGACAGGACCTTGGCGTTTTTTCTGCGCTAAATTTTCTGCAAATAGTTTTGAGCGCGCGTGGAGGACGAAACTGCGGGCCCAGCCAAATCACCAGGAAACACCATTGATACCAAAGCCAAGTATGTTTTCAGTCGGAAAGGAAGTCCATGACTAGAGGGGTTGGTTCATAACCGTTTTCATTTACAGCTAGAGGTTGATTAGGGGCAGCAGTGTCATTGAGTCGTAAAATAAGATGGGATAGGCAATGCGGCCCATGTTCATTTTAATTACCAATTTTGGTATAATGTGAACCACAATTTATTTTTCCGTAAAATCTTAAAGGGGCACGCTTAGAGAACTGGAATACATTCGCCTCTCAAAATAAACACGCGAAATTTTGGAATTCAAATTATGAACAGCGCGTGTTATTGAAGCCGGAAAAGAATGGCCCGTAGTATCGCGTCGCAGATGAAAGAAAAATACTCTTCAGAAATGCATCGTGAGCCAACGTGTAGTTTGCCTAATTTATCTGCATAATATTTGTATACTGTGCTATCCGTAATTTGGGCATTTCACATGACTAACGCAACGGGATTTCGGTCACAAGAAACAAACCCTTAGCCAAAAAGATGTGCACCAAGCCACCTGTTAATTCATCTGGCTGTGAGTAAGTAGAAGTATTTGTTGTATACTCCTCGCAAAAGTGCATTGAAGTTTTTAATAATTATGAGATGAAATGATTGTTTTGATAAACAAACCTAGGGCCAATATGCGCCTAGGAGGCACGGTGTCTTCTTGACACCATAAGATCTCAACCCCTGGGAAGAGTATCCATCAATCTCGCCGAATTCGTCTATTGCCTTGCTAGACACGCTTATTTCTTCCACTGCGGGCTTTAGGGAAGATGAAAGAAAACTCTCATACAGTAAAAAACATCCTGTGTGCGTGCTTTTCTAACAGTGCTTAGCAGGCCTACTCAAAATTGGCTCATCTGCTGCAACGTTTGCCATTTCTGCCGTGATTGATCTGCGAGGCAGCGCCTACTTTGCCATGCGCACTTCCTTTGCTTTACTGAACGGAACAGTCATGCTGCTGCGGTATATTGCATTAGTGTACAACTAACTTAACAATATTCTTCATTACTTTAATCAAGAACAATTTATAGAGCAGTTCGTGAATTAAACTAACTTACTGCGCTATGCATAGCAAAACATTTGAGTATTCCATCGATTAATCATACAACACATAAATGAACCATATGGTAAAAATGCGCTTAAGTTGCTGCTGCAGAACTGCGAAGTTAGTGACATCACAAATATTAGTCGCTTGGGTAAGTTAAACGAGTCCAACTAACTCATAATTTGGAGTGACTTGAATGACGTATGGTGGGTTATGCTATTTTGAGACTATTTCTTGGTCGCCATGCCGATGTGCTCGATTTGCATTGCAGTTGGTGGGCCCACTAAGAGGCTAAACCATGGAAGCCTTTGGTATGGACCACCTATTTGTTTTGATGAGATAAAGGCCATTACGATGGCTTCATTGGTTGTTAAAGCGATGCGTGATAAGAAGTGGTATGGATTCCTCCTTCTTTTTTCTGTTTGCTGGGCGCATTTCTTTCGTGTTTTGCGTTTGTTTATGCCCAATTTTCCCCTCCTTTTGCGCCTAGTGTTTTACCTTTGCATGTAAATAATTTTAAATTTTTAATTTTTTTTTGCATTAAATTTTTGATAATTGCTCTTATGCATTTTCACGGATTAAATGCTTTCAAATTCGGTCTTTTTTGAATGCTTCCAATTGCTTTCTTTCACGTTTGTTTATCTCTCGAAATTGGCACTCTTCTCGCTTTTTTCATTGCTATCATCTCACTTTTTATTTGTTAACTTTTCTTTTACTCATTGTTGCTTTTCCTTTCTACGCGCAACACGATTCTTTTCTCCCAATTTATAATGATCCTTGGCAAATATATTGTTTTATACCGCTCAATTTCCTCGAGTTGAAATCTCGATTCTGGAGATTTCGCAATAAGGATCGGTTAACAGATCCAACTTTTATAATATAGGTTTTTATAAACTCTAATTAGATATCTTTTATTCCTTTTCTACTTTTTACTCTTCTCATCTTCCTCCGCATTCCTCACACCCCTTTTTTAACATTCTTTCATTGAATTAATGGAATAAATTCCCTCATTGCGATTCGACTGACTTGATTTCTTGTTGCACAAGTCTTTCTCATTTGCATTAAAACAAGCATTTTTATACCGAATCCAATTCAGTCATTCATAAACTGCTCCCACTTGCCACGCATTCTTCTGCATAAAGGCATGCGTTTACGTAGGTATTCATTCATACGCACATTAATGCAGGTGCATGTAATAGTGTGTCTTAAAGTTACGATCTGCCTACAGTCGTGCTCTCAATTTTTTTGTGCCAATCATAAGAAAATGCTTTTTAATGGCACCGAGCAATGTCTACATCTATAAGCATCCATTTCGGTCAAGGGGAGAGCGAGCTGCACGAGATTATATAGCGAAGCTTACAGCAAATGCAATGAGTAGGCATGGAGCCTTCTTGATCAGTTCTCAACCAAACATGTAATTGCAGCACAGAGCAGCAGTTTTTGCGCGTTTAGCCAAAACTTTTAGTGACACAGACCTGTGATCAAATTTACTGCAGCAAATTTGCTTTTCCGATATGTGTCGTCAGTGAAGGGCTCTTATAATCTAGTCTTTTTCTTTACAGAATGCCAAGCTGCTTGTCGAAGAAGCCGTCTTAATGCACCGAGCATTTTGGATGACTTTATTTCAGCATGCTCAAACCAATGCCTCATCAGTCTTTAAATGCAGGATAAAACAGGTTTTACGAATCTGTAGTGCATAGAGAGTGCAAAAATTTATTAGCTGGCATTATAGGCAAACCAAAATATGAAAGCCAATTCGAGTGAGATCTTGTGACAGAGCTTACCGCAACATTCAATACGTAACTTGGGTGATGCCCTGAATGCGCTATTAATTTTACACGCAATTAAAATACGGTGGAGCAACGGCCGCATATTGTATTATTCTTTGACAGTACGGTCATAATGTTTAAAATCATCGCACTTCCCTTGCTCTTTCATTGCGCCCCCGAATGATTAGCAAAATGTTTCAAATTTGGTCTTTCTTGTGAAGAACAGAACATGCAAGTTTAAAACGCAAAATAAGGGATATTTTGGAAAGCTAGAACCGATACCTCATCGCAATTTCTTCAGCAATGAGAAAGTTAATGAAGCAAAAGCATAAAACAAAATTATGAGCTCTTGCTTCAAATTACCGAAAGTCAGTGTTTATGAAATATATCTTCGATCCTCCTGATAGCTCTATACACTATTGCCGCCCAGTATTATGTTGTGGCAACAACGGACGCGAAATGTTGTTGTTGACTGATTGTGGCTGCCAATTTTGCCAGGCAAGTTTCGCTTTCTGGTGACTACAAGCAAGTTTAAACACGCAGTTTATTGCAGCGAATGCATTGGTTGCTTGCATAAAAGACTTCTAAGCCGTGGAAGCATATCCCGCACATCGCTGTTCAGAATGCATTGAGTTAACGAGATGCACTTATGAAGAGTGCGACTTATATTCTCAGAAAAAAAGTTTGTCGTCACGACATTAGAGTGTGGTCAACTCAACCACTTGAATAATTATACCTATGGACGCCAAATGTTAAGGCTCTATTCATCTTACATTATGGTTATTCGAGGTAACATTTAGACAAGCGACGTTCCTAGGCGAAAACATGGTGAATGGTATAAACAGGACAAAAACCGGGTATCCCGCAATAAAATCGGTCTCTCTCCCTTCCACTTTCGTGCTCTAACATATTCAGCCTTTTCAGCCACCCCTTACATACAGTACGATAGCGAAGACGGCATACGTTAGCTATTTTGTAGCTTACTGCTTTACAATGGTGCAGCCACTGATAATTATAGTCTTGGACTTATTTGTGATAATTGGATGCCGAGCGTAAGATAGCTGCTCCAAATTTTCATTAAAAGGAATAATTTCGGCATTTAAAACAACGTTTAATGTTACATCACATTCTTTTAAGGCCTTTATAAGTGCTCACGCTGGCCTTTGAATTGTGTCCAATCTGTAGGCGCTTCATTGGATGCACGTTATGGATATCAGCTTTAGTCAAGCTGTGCGAAAACGCAGGCTTTATTGCGATGTTGTCATTTGTTGATACACTTAGAACTTTCCATTCACATCGATATCTCATTTTTCGATAAGGTTGTCTTCAACATAATGGGATGGCCTTGCGATCTAGGCGACAATTATTGGTAGATTTTATGCCCCAAAAGTCCTAAAACTGGACTTTGCGTGAGCAAAGCGTATGCTTTTTACAAGTATTTGGGTGATGGAAATGCTCCTGAAATTCGCCTCTTCGCTTGAAGGAATGCAGAAGACATTAAATGTCGTTACCAGAAAGTTAGCACCGTCATTTGGGGATTGATACGAATGAGTGGATATTTCTGTGGTATTCAATGTTTTAAGGAGAAAGTGTCACACTTCGACATTCCAAAAAATGATAGCCTTCAAAGGAAGCAATAATTACGTCCTTAGTGGTAGCCGTACAGACAATTACCGTTCGTCTTAGTTGAAAAATATTCCGTATTTCATGGATTAGTCCATATATTCTTAGCGGCTATTCGGCAAGCGGAACGATGGTGTGACATGATCTCAGGCCGAGAGCTCCATTGTTTTGAGTGGCAATATTCCATAAAACTGAGCTTGGGAGTGCAGTTTAGAGGGATGAGGCAGAATGCTTGGGCCGAGGTATGAATTTGGAGCCACGGTTGCTAAGACGAATCCTTAAGCGTCAAGCCACTATGAACATGTTTGAAATCAAGTCTCAACAAATACTTGTGTTCCTTGGGAAAGTGGTTAGGTGCTTACGTGGAAGCGTCGCATAAGCATCCAAAAGGCCTGAATGAATTTGCTTAGGCGATACGTTTCGGCGACCATCCATAGATGCGCATAGCAGTTAAGTTAACAAAACGCCAATGCTTTTTGATTCACATAAAAAACAAACGAATCAACGTGCAAAATTTTATTAATTAAAAACCATCAAAAGTGAGGTAAGCAAAATGAATCAATCTACGACAAAATTTGCCATGCTAAGTACACTCACCGCAGTCACGTGTGCAACGTCACTTTATCAACAGAATAATATTGTCAATTAACTTTCACTAAGTTTAAATAGGCAAAAAGGTACTAGGCTACAGCGAAACTGTTCCTGCCATTTCACCCCAATTATATACATCAAACAAAACATCCAATTGACGAAAACTCTTTATGGCAATTTATCCTCACTGAAGACGCGTAAATAAAATAAAGTGACCTGCAAGAGAGTATTTTTTATGTGAGCGAATTCTCGCTTTAGTCTCGTGGACAAATGAACTAATGTATGGCAAAACTTTCTCTGTCAATTACTTCTCACTGTACTTCAAAACACCACCAATCACTTCTTATGCCCTCATTTTGCAGCCTCACAAATCGTGGATCACCTGCCTTCATGCCGCTCAGAAACAGAGGTCTCAATCTCCTTGCTCTCTCATACCACCCTGAAGGCATGCATGAAGATAGCGCGCGATCGCATCCCAGCATTGTACACTTATATTTATACCTGAGAATATCATCCGCTAGGAATCGGATCATGTTGACGTCACTGACCATGATCGCGCGCACGATATTACAGGGGAGAAGACAATCAAGTGCACTCGACTCTTGCTTAACTTCCCATCGTATGGTGCCCAAAATATCCAACGGATCCGAAATTATAATAAAAGTGCATGTGAATTTTAGAGCTAATTAAAAATATGCAAAATTTGAGCTCCAAATATCAGAGATAATCTTAATAAATACAGACAAGCATGAGCGATGCCTTTCAATGAGAGCACCACGCATGCTTCGACACTGCGAAGGCATTTCGACAAATTACAAAGAATAAAATTACTTCTTGGTAGTTGTTTTATGATCCTTTCGAACTATGAAGCAGACTTCATTAATAGTACGAATAGCTACCTGAGCCCGACTTGGCTACTTAACTTCTGCTGAGTGATTAGAAAATCAGTTAGAAATGCGCCTTATTAAAATATTCTTAGCGTTCTACACATACATAAGGACTAAAAATCTCCTAACTTTTGCAGGATGCATCCGCTATATAGAATAATCTGTAAGCAGTAATGACCGTCATGCTGGAAGGGATTATGGTGCCTGCGGGTCTTATAAGAAGCTAAAGTTTATAGTTTTCATGAGTTCTATGAAGACGTTGTCGCAATTTTAGTCGATCTATATACCATGTGATATGAGAGGCTGCAATAAAATGCACAGTTTTTACAGTATTGATGCTTCGATCGGTCATGCCTCAACTTGCAAAGGATGGCTTATGCCCCATGTAAACGAATATTCCTGGTCAATGCTTTGACATGATGCCCGATAATTGCTTTAAAGTACGAAAATGTACGGACCGACTAAATTTTAACTCCTTGAGGGAACGCAATGCAATCCAATAGAAGCTTTTTAATACTTCTGAATGTGTAAAACGTTAGGAACATTGTAATAAAGCGCAGTTTGAACTGCTCTTCAATTTCTTAGCATAAGCTCGGTGGTCAAATCGGGCTCAGATAGCTACCTGCACTGAAATTGAAATGTTTGGGTATCAACGTCCTTCCGCTTATCTCGACTAAGCGTACTCGCAAAGGAAATGGATTTTCTGCTAATCTATTGTTATTAATCGTAACACCTGATCTATAGTCCGCGCAGTGTTGGCAAACTCTCGGCATACGAAGAATGGGAAAACTCATTCCTCCTGGATGCTTACCTAGCCGAGATATTAGGTCGCAGTTTAGGCTTTAGCATCCACTCAATTCACTTTTCGCAATGATGGAGACAGATGCATAGGCCCTCTTAACCAATGAGTGGCCTAGACCGATTTTCGTCTTTATTGGTTGCTTTAGTGAATAATCAGAAAAGTCCTGGTAAAACCCGTTCAAACACACGAGACTGTAATATTGGCAACATCACGTGCATCCACCTTCCAATAACGCCCCAGTTTTACCCTAATGATGGGTAGCACACTGTGTGTACAGTGAAGTGCAAGCTGGTCGTTGCGATGGTAATCCTGCTCAGTACGAGAGGATCCGCAGGTTCAGACATTTGGTATGTGTGCCTGGTCGATCGGCCAACGGTGCGAAGCTACCATCTGAGGGATTAAGACTGAACGCCTCTAAGTCTGAATCCCATCCAAAGGTGCAACGATACACCACGGCCTGTCACATGGTGAGGCAGCAATAGTAGCACTTTCTTCCACTCATTGCTCCATGTACACGGCCAGCGTGCTGTGCCATCAATGAGTGGTCTGGCTGGCTGGCTGGCTAGCAGTGCGAAGCCAGAGCGTAGACCAAAACTGCGTGCATCAGGTGAATATGGTGATGCGTAGGGGTCGATACGATATCCAATTGTGGAATGAGTGTGGAGGCACAAAGTCGTTTGTAGACGACTTAATGCTTTGTCGGGGAGACGTAAGTATTCGAGCAGCTATCACACTGCGAGGTATTGAGTCCTATCCCTATTTGAAGTAATGATTTGGGGCCGTTGAGCCTCATTCATTCATTCATTCATTCATTCATTCATTTATCAGTGGGTTGTCACCTCCGTTGTACTTGCGTACGCGCACCCGTAGCAGCATGTGTGCTGGGGTGTGCGTACGCATAATTTACTAACCCAACAATAACCAACCAACTAGGCTGCACCTTTCGCGCGCATTCTTGCCGGAGAGTGCTGCTGCTGTTTCAGTGGTGATAGTGGGTGATAGTAAAGTACCGACAGATAAATGCAGGATACAAAAGCATGACAGCCTATTTTCAAGCTCATGTGTTTGTTGGCATTAATTAGCAGTGAAATGATTAGGCAGCAAAGCACCAGCAGAGGGTTTGCTGCTAGTTTATTGACGACAACTTATGGGTTATGTCAGTGGTGTTCTAAATAGGTGGTGAAGTGGATTCTTTCTCCTTTTAGCCGCTCCGCACTACTTTGCGTTACGATTGGATGAGGTAGACTGCGTCAATTCACACTTCTCTTCATTGTTTCGCAATACGCTGCGCTCTCTTACATTCAAGCACCGAAGTCTTTATTGTCTTAATCCTTAAATCTCTTAGGTTCTCAATTCCCTATTTGCAGGCTCTTAAGGTAAATTGGAGACAGTTTTCTTAAGAAATACTCTCTCCATCCCTTGTTTATGGGATGATCAGCATTTGATGTCTGCGGAACCCACATCAATGCGATTACATTCCCACGAAGTGTCTGTCAACTCATAACAACAAAGACTGTGCGTAAACGAATTATTCATACCTAAAAGTGCAAAAAGGCAACACAAGTGGTGAGCCAAATTCGGCCCAAACTAACACACATCGAGCCGATTTGACCAGCGAGCCACCTTACAAAAGACGGCATCTCAAACGGGTTTAGAATGGTGGATAATGATTTTGCCCTCGCGCAAATATATCATACACACCGACAATGTTCTCCTTAATATATATGCAATAACAATAAAAGCCAAATACCCTAATGCTTAACTTCCACTTACTCTACGAACATGATAAATCATGCAAGGATCAGAGCCACTAGCAATAACATCGGTTTTCTTGAATCACTCTGCTTTCTCACGTAACGAGTTGGATGGGCAACTAGCTGTTCCTAAGCCAGTACCGTTTTAACCATTAAGCACTAGTGCACTGAGTCGTGATGGTATTCAATCAAAAGTAGGCAATTTTTCACATTACCTTAGAGACTGCGTGGCATCATTTTGAGTTATCGCCATAATAAATTTAGATGGGAGGCACCTGACTAAATATAGATATACATTACCAAATTATTAGGACTGTTAATCCACTTTTGCATGTTTATTTACACCGCTTTTAAAGGAACAAAATATTTTTCAACTTCTAGGTCTGCTCCTTGTTTTAAAATAAGATCTCCTCACGTCAATAAATAAAAACCACCCAAACAAGGTCTCGAGGCTTGTGTGAGAACTTACCTAAAAAATCTTTTCTACTACTATAAGTTTGAACACGCATAATTCCTTCAATCTGCAATTGCTAGTCTCAACTGTGTATAATTTAGAATCCTAAGGTTGAAAGCAGTATTATGGCCAAAATTCTGCTTTTTTCACATAAAATAGCCTTTGCAAGCATTTGGCAGCGAGAATAAAAAGTTGTCCTTTGATGTGGCTGTTGTTATTACGCATGGCTTACAATCTATGCGAAACGGAGCAGATATGTGAGTGCGTTATCTATCGCACATGCACATAGCTGAAAATGCGAGTTTACATGAAAGTGTAGCTTACGTTTAGCAAGGATCGCTTATCTTATAGTCTTTTTGGCACCTGCTGCAGAATGCTTTCGCATGCATCCTAATTTGATCGACGCGTGTTTAGTCTGGGCCATTTTTCACAGTACAATAGGGTCTTTAATTTGTGATGAATGAAGGGGAATCCGACGGTTCTTTGCAGACTTCAGTAAGCAGGTGAGGCGACTGGCAATGCGACAGTCTTGGTGGACTTTAGTCACGCCATGAAAAGTTTGGCTGCAGTAGACACTTTGATTTTGACTCGAATGCCCACGTTTTGGTGTCTACGTGGGACGTGGAAGATAAAAAGACTAGGCTAGGCATGCACAAGGTAGTTCGAGAAAATGAACCGAAACGCAGCGGTGACGGATAATGGTAGGGACCGTAACCGGAAGAAATGGTGTGGGTTAAATAGAGGTGTCATTACAACCCCATGGGATATGGGACTTTCTGAATCAGTTCTTAATCAGACATGTAATTACGACACAGAACAGCAGTCATCGTGTGATTGGCCAAAATCTTGAGCCATACAGACGTGTGGTCAAGTTTACTGCACCAAACTTGCTTTTTTGTAGCGTGTCTCAAGTGATGGGCTCTTAAAATCCAGTCCTTTTCTTTAAAAATGTGAAACGACTTGTCAAAGAAGACGTCTTAATGCACCGAGCATTTTGGACGACCTCATTTTAGCATGTTCGAACCAATGCCTCATCACTCTTTGGAAGCAGAGATAAAAACGGGCCTACGAATCTATATAGCATACACGAATATTTCCATAGATCCACGCAAATTGACAACTCACAGAGTCGCAGCTTATCACGACAACTAAACGCCAACTTAATTGAAGGTGAACGTTGTTTTGCGACAGCAGGTTCGCCTAAGTAGACTCATCTATTTTCTTGCTGTTTTTCACGTGGAAAACCACAAAGGTAAAAAACTCTGAAACCTTGGAGAGAAACAATTCCCTCGATTCAAAGAAATGCTCAAGATTATGTTGTGGCTTTCCATAACCAAGCAATAATTTTCAGCATACCAGCCAATTAATATATCTGATTTTCTACGCTTTGCCGAACGTGTTCTACCAGGGCGGACCTACTTATGCATCAATAGTAATTTATTAAAATGCCAAAATTGTATCTGTCATTATAAAATAGTTTACTCTGGTTAATCCCAATCGCCAAATAAGGCGCAAAATTGTCAGTCCGACCCTTCTCTAAATTAGTAAAATCCTGCAGTGGGATTAAGCGACGCATTTGACAGGCACAAATTTTGCGCTATAATAGTTGGGGTGAGCGTGGCAGTCGATGATTTGCACAGACTTGCATTATGTAATGCATTGTAGGCTGACCCATCGGTAATGGTAGTTTTTGACAATAATGCAGACCCTCCTGAATTTCAATCGTGTGCATGCTTTTCATTGCAAGTGGAGTCATACATTCCCGTTTTATTCAAAACGACCCAATAGCAGTAAACAGACCCCTGGTATGGAAGCCATAGCGGTAGTAAGTTTTTACTGCGCATAAAGGCTTCTGAGGTCTTATTTTATTTCATCGCATTTGTAATGGGCAGGCAACGATAAATCCGGTAATCATGGTGACTACGTGGCTTTATAGCAATGTGTTGACGTAACCTTAGCGCCAGTTGTTCAAACTCACCGTCTTTGGCACAAAGCAAATCCACGCTGGCTTGCCCTGATAATCGTTGGCACCAAGACCTTTGCATGTTCTGTTCGTATACATTATCTCTCTTTGTTCATAAATTTAGCTTTCATTACATTTGAGTTAACCCATTTGCATTCCATTTGTGATCACAGACATTGTTGAAGGCTTGGGCACGTAATAACTCTCAACGTAAAAATACTGGCGTACCACTTGGAATGGCTTTAGGGGTGTGCAGCTACCTTGACGCCTCCGGCTAAAGGAGGGTAAGTTTGGATCCTTTCCGCACTTCAATTCCCCACTCTCAGATGGCAGCACATTTGTAAGTGGATTGTGCTATACAAACGTCTCTGCCAGTTACTTCTCTCAAAACATTCTCGAATACCATCCAAAATGCTTCCGAACCTCTTTGATATAACGAGGGGCAATCGAAGCCTTATTGACGTTTTCCATTCATACTTGACCCCAAGCAACTCTACATAATAATATATTATGAACTTCGCTTCAACTTTGATTCCCACGCGATGCTGCATGAGAAACGTATATTTCTGTTTAAAGCACTAAAAGCTGGGTTGACTAATCGATCCCCAACAAATAAAAACGATTGCTCTCGTAACCTGCTTGCTTGAAAAGTGTCGTTTTACGAAAAGGTAAAAGCTATATTTACCAGCCTAATCAAACTTAAAATGTTGTAGGCATCGCGATTATGACTGCCTGGTCCATCCGGTGAGCCCACCACACTTCCGTAAAAAAAATTCACTGGTCACCTTCGGATCTCTTGCGTCTTATTCGTTATTATTTATTGTAGTCACTTTCAACAGACAAAAACAAGTCAAATGAAACGAAATATCTTGCAAAATTTTATAATGTCCTCGGTGACTTTAATAAATCCCTGTTGGATGTCGTATCAACGAATTGGCGATCAAAAGAATCCAAAATCTGGCCCAATTTGATGAGATGGGGGCGGTACAGCTTGATTTGTGCATGAATAAAGCACAATCAAAAGCACGCTTTTGTACCAGTTAAAAGACAACGAAAACAACCAAAGCATTCACGCTTTCAAAAGCAGTAATATATTTCTCTCCTTTGTTTCTAGTTTGGACGGTTGGGTAATTGAGCAAGTGATAACTCAACAAATCCGTACGATTGCCATAGTAAGAGCCAGCATGGTATTTAAATTGGTTCAATTCTGCGCAACGTTGTAGGAGAAGGAAAGACTTTCGTAGTACGAATATAGCTCTTCGGACAAGCAGAGCAAAGGCTAATACTCTCGGCTGCAAATAATAAGTTTCCGTGGTTTTGGAACGAACAATTGCCATATTCGCCGAGAGAATAAAGCGCCACATGGGGTACGGCTAATAATGCTGAAAGTCGGAATCCCTCAGCAAACAACGGCTGATCTTCCTTGCCCGTCGTCGCTTACTGGCACGCCTGCTTAAAAGACATCTACCACGAGCACGGCCACAAACACTACCACGGCGTCATTGGTGGCAAAATTCGTTCGCACTTGCGAAAACTTTGAAATTACGGCATTGCATTTGCAAGGAATGGGCTGAAATAAGAAGACTTTGCGCTGCTTGACTGCAGCAAATGATAATGCTGAAGAAAGAAAAGGAGTAAAGTTGAAGAACGGCAATTGATTTTGTAGCCTAATGGGTAAGGCGTCTGACTTCAGGTCGGAGGATTACAGGTTTGAGTTTTTCAGGGCCATAAAACTCCCTCATCTCCGCTGCTTGTGGTAGCACAGTGCTTGTCCAACGACGAATTAAAACAATGATGATAGATAGATTAAAGTACAGTTCAGTGCATTAAAAAGAGAAGGTAAAATTATTTGCTTTCTTGGTGAGAGGCTTGAATCCTTGATATCCGCGTTATTAAGACGACGCCTAAATTAATGGACTAAATCATCGCCACCAATTTCCTTCCTTCTTCTCCGTTCCTCTCCACTCATTCTACTATCATCGATTTTTCACGCATTCAGCTTTGCTACCCACATTTCTCCGCCTTTTATTCTTCCTTCCTACTTTTCGTTGCTGACCCCTCTCCTTCAATTAGGTGCTATGCTTTGCCGCCGTGAAACATGAAATGATTGTAGTCACATGAATACAATCGATACAACACAGGCGAATTCTCCTCCCTCGCAACGTCAACCTCAGATACATGATTACAATCGATACATTCGTGTTAGTATGTATGATCCGAGACATCTTTTAACCGAGCATATCATATGAAGCATAAGAACCTAGTCAACTTTTGGCATTAAAGGCAGTTTTAAAATTTTCGGGATCCAAATTTTAAAGGTCCCTTATAAGAAATGAAAGCTAACTACATCACCTTGACGAAACAATAAGGGTCAACTGATTAACTCTCCGTAACCATTGTATTCGTGTGCCATCTAAGCCTACATCCAAACAGAGTTTAACTTTGCGCAAAACTCATGGAATGAAATGTTTACATTTGGAATGGCTGCTATATTTGGTCGTTACCTAGGGTTGGAAATGCCATGAGAACTATATTGGAAACTTATCAACCTACTAAAGTGTTAGAATAACCGCTTCCTTCTCTAAAATTTCAATGGCGTAAATCAAATTTATGCTTGCTTACACCAGCATTTGTGGTAGACTAATGCGCGGTGATAATTTTACATGTTTCATCCCCGTAAAGTAGTACCAAAAATGGGAATTAAATTGCCCAAGAAATGTTTAAACGATTTTCTACGTTGCGAATGCACTCAACCTAGGCATGTGGTCTGTGGAATGTGTGGTGGCATTTCCTAAGTTGATGCGCTATAAATAGAGTTTTCTGGACGCTTTTATGAAAAAATGCAAAATAGGTTTCAAATCGCGGTATTATGCATTAGGAGAAATGAGTGACCCGGGTGCTGCCTGCATTGGCAAGGAAGAATTTGTGGAGCAGGCAGGTGATGGACCTTGAAAATAATGTTGTTCCGCTCTAAGGCAAGGGTAGACAAACCATTTCTACTCCGCTTTTGAAATAGGCAGATAACATTTTTAAACTTTTTGGCATTTTAATGCTAATAAAGCAATTAAATCAGCAATTATCTAAGTGTCTTTCGTGCTTGAGGTTTACAGATTGCTCTCTTCAAATTATACCTAAATTTCCTTTCAAGTTTTAAAAGCACATCGAGAATAAAAAGTTTAGTCGTACAAACATTCCCCCTTTTTTCAATTTTGTTGAAGCTATTTAATTTTTATTATAATAAGTTATATGTTTCAGGTCAATTTTTCATGCGTATGAATTTTGCCGAAATCACTGCTAATTAGTTAAGGTTTTAAAACGATTTCTCAGACACATATAAAGTTAGCCTAGAGTTATTAAGTTTAGATGATCTTGCGTTTTGTTTTAACCAATTCTGCCTGACACCTCATTTTCGAGTACATACGGTGGAGATTTGCGTCTGTGCATTCCCGACTGCATTGCGGTTTCAGTTATTTTTCTTTTTTGACCAGACTCATTAATGCAGTATTCAGAATCGATTACCTCGTTCTATGCTGATAACTGCAAATTTCCTCTTCGAAATCGCGGTGGCGATGGAATTCTTGTGTCGCTAAGCACCCTTCATCATCCCTACTTCCTTGAGGTATTCTATTTGTTCTCCTACTGCCGTTGCAGGATCGCGCTCAACAACTCCATTATCATAGCTGACTCATTACCAGCGAGTGACTATCGAAAAATAATTCACCGCATTTCCTCTACTAGTTTTTTTTCATTAAGTACTCCGAATTATACGATGGAGCATCGTACTACTTGGTACTTGGATATCGAAATCTGAACGCTCTTTGGTACCGCTCTACTTAGCAAGTTGTCGATATCAAGGACGTATTTGCCGGTAAATGGTAATTGTTTTACTTAATTTGGAAAAAAATACCAGAGGTAGTTTTGCTTTTTCATAACAAGTAAATTTTGCCGTCCGGAAGAAAATCGGCACTTGTGAAGTGCATACAGGTTGCCTTTTCTCTGTTTGGAGTCACCAAATGTTTCCAGGCCATTGGGTATAAATCAATGAAAGTTAGGCGTTTTCTGCAAAATGCTGATCTCCCTTAGGGAGTTAAAACCTTATCAGTGAGCCTATTTTGGCGTAACCCAAATTTGACCAACTAACTGTGAGATATTTGCTTAAAGCTTGCCATAGTGAAAAGTTTCACATATCTGTCACTTAGGAAGAATAAAATTAACAGACCGTATGCTTGTGCACCAATCCAGTCCTCATTTTAGCAATGTAATTCATAAGTAATGAAAAAATTTGGGACTGCATCTCTTTTAATGGGTAAGAGAAGAACGGAAATTAGCAATTCAGCTAGCTTTCTGCTTAAATTTTCGTCTAAGAGAAAATAATCCTGTAGGATGGACCTATATCCTGTTGCATTATTAAGGGTTTAGCGCGAATATCCGCAGAACAGCGTAGATGAAGAAAAGGAGAAAGACCTTTGCGCATAAAAGAATTGAAAGAAATGCAGGTCCGTGATATGATTATATAGAAAAGGCAATTTCTCTTTGCGAGATGCTTGGCACATGTAGTGCTGGTGTCATGTGTCCAGCAGCTCTTCTGACATATTTATGATTGCCTGAGGAACATAGGTTAAGCATTTGTCATATCTGGAAGGCCAGGCTATAATAAACAAGGCTCTATCCTTGTACTGACCCTTTTCAAAGGCTGCTACTGCAACATCCAGTTAGGGGTCATGCATTTCGATACCGTTGTCCAAGCACTAATGCGCTTGGCAGTGGTTGTGAACTCCTATCATGCCTTATGCGATTCGACAGTGCATGGCTGTATATATACGCTTGCGCATCTATTAGGTCATTGTCTTTGCATAGTTGTGCAAGCGACTGACTTAATCGTGATACAGATATCTTGTACAGTCTTATCTAAGAGTGTTTCGATGGCAAAATGCAAATCAAACACGCGTTGACGCTTCATTAATTGTATTTAGCACAAATAATGCGCGGTTCGTCACAGCAGCCATAAGTGAGTTTATTTTAGTTGAAATGCATGCTTCGGTATTAAAAAGGTTATAAGGACCCCAATTTTCCTTGAGCATACCATTTTGTTCGGCTGGATAATGCAGAATACCCACAGCATAACTATTATGGCAAAAACTGCATATCTATGGAGGCAATTGCATCAGATGTCTAAAGGAATGAACTTTACATCGCCATCAGTGCAGAGAACATCTCACAGACGACGCAATATGTCCGGCAAAAGAGTTAAGGAAATTCGCCACAACAGATTTGTGCACAATGAGCAATGACGCGTTCTTCTTAACTATCAAACGCCAATGGACGAAGTCATTCGAACTATAGACCGTCATTATCGCAATAAATCACTTCGCTTAATCGTTACGCCATAAAGCACTTTTAGGAACTACAACAGCATTAGTAAAGCAAGTCCTTAGATTCACCATTTGCTTAGCGTCACGTCTTTACACCTTTTGTCCTCAAATTACTCTTCGTACATCACATCGGGTCATTCGCTTTGGAGTCTTTGCCTCTCCTGCTTTTTGCTTCCTTCTCTATTTATTGCTGTGCTAGTTCAATTTTCGATTTAATTTTGTATGTTTGCTTTGGAAATCAAGTGCCTGCATTCATTTAAATTCAAAGATAGCTGCTACTGCTAATAATAATGATTTAAGCCATTTTATTTTGGTGCAAACTGCGGCTGCTAAAACAGGTATAAGGACGGAAAGTGCAGGGACTTTGATGACTTTGCGCAGTGCCAAGCCGGCGAATGTATCAATAATCCATTCCATGGTTATGGTTGCATCGTTAATGTCAACTGCCAAGTTGTCCGTCACGATGGCTCATGCCACCCCGTTGGCAATAATGGCAAACTGCATCAATCTGCATTGATCGCATCCCTGACTATGGATATGACCCCATGTTGATATATGGAATGCCAAGCTATGATCGTCTAATGCAATCACAACTTTCATTGTCAAGTTCCCTTACTTCAGTACACAGCATAGCTCTGTTTGTTCTTTAATCGATGCTTCTCGACATCTTAAAATTGAACCAACCTTTAATATCTATGATTCCAGTGTTGGAGATTGATAGTTTTGCCCCTAATATGGACCCATATTCGTAATGGTTAGTGACCGTCGCCTTGCCAAACATCAAGTGTATCCCCATAGAAATGGACCCACTACTTCTCCAATCGATCATCGCAGCTGCATATGGCATCGGCAGCATGTTTTTCGCATCAGTCCACAAATCAGTCAACCCACGATACCTGATGCGCCTAAGTATAAGCAAGCTGCCATGATGCCTAAAAATACAATTTTAAAGCCTTCTACTAAGAAGTCCAATTTGGTAAAAGCCGTTAATATAAAGGTTGCGCTAACGATTAGGCCAACAGTGCCAACGCTTCTTAAACGCAGACCCCATATAAAAGAAAAGACTTCTCTACGTTGATGCACATGTTTCTAGATTTCTTAAAACTTTGTCGAAGGAGAATCCCTACACATTTAAAGCCATGTTTGGCAAACTGTCCAACACCTTTGAATGCTTGAAAGCCATGAATCTCAAGGTGCTGCAAGCTCTTGTAGAGACACTGTCCCCTCTAGCGAATCACGCGCCTCTAGTGCTAACTACAACCACTCCAGAAATCAAAAATACTTCTGCCCAAGAAGAAAAAGGAAGTCGGGATATTGGCATTATCTACAATTGCAAACGATGTGTCTGCAACCTCGGAAAGTTTGAAAAGATGCGGTTGAAAATGCCTTACATTGGTTATCTATTGAAGTTGATGGGCGCAATGAATCTGACTGCTCTAGGTGATTCGGCGCCCCATCTTCCGAAACTCTTGGTCGACTTGAATTCGCAGAAGGTAAGAAGCATCAATTCGCACTTATTTAATGAAAATCGATTCTTTAATGATGTGAAAGATGTACTCCATAAGGGCACCATTTAGGAGTTAAAGGAAGGCCGTAATGTCTGAAGATTACTCATTGGCATACTCTCTTAGCTTACGGGAGCATAAAAGTGCTTTAATGACAGCCAATTATTCTCCAAGGGCGAGATTTTCCCAATCTCATGCAGGAAATGTTTAATTCTGCTTATTACTGCTTGACAAAACGAGTACAATGCCGTTCGGAAATGTGGTAGTTAAGCCAATAACTGGCGCTCTTAGTTTGTAGCTCTGCTGATGTAAATGCCTAGCATTAAGTAATCGAATAAAAGGATGATAAGAACAGGCCTAAATATTTTCGGGAGGGAAATCCAGTAGCATACCTAGCCAACAATTAGAGCCACGTATGGTGGCGGTAAAACCTTTCTTTCCAATGACCCCATCTTTTATCATACTGCTCTCTTCCAGCGAGCTTTGGGCACCGCATTATGAAATTAGTTCCTATTTCCATTTGAAACACACTCTGTTGATAAAATAGTTCTCAGCTTTGGTGTGCTCATTTTGAAACCTCCAAGGGGGAATGGCCCAGGCGGACCACTGGATCGTTGTTTGATAACGCCTTATTAACCTCTTTTTCTATCTGGTTTTTAGCTACAATTCCAGTATATTCGACTGTGTTAGCATAATAACATGCGGATTTCCGGAGGCGTCATATTTTGTGTACTGCATTAAACGTGATTTAAAATGTGTGTGGGTTGCATTGTTCCCATAGAAAATATGTATATTTAATAAAACGAACTCTAAAGTCATGTGCCACTGCACGACTTCGTTAACGACTTTGTCAACAAACAAATAGCGGATGTGTCGATGTCGACCTGGTTCCTGTAGGTGGCAAAAATAATACTGCTGCTTAACAAAGTGATGAAGTCGAGCAGCTGTAAGTCTATACAAAGTAGAGCCCAAATTATTTGTTTGATTCTTAATCACAATTGTCACTTGCAATGCGCAAATGGACTTAATAAGGTAGGATATGTTTAGAGAGATACGCCATATATCGGAGAGCTAAAAATGCCAATTGGAGTAGGATGGGATGTGTTAAAACCTCATATTTGCGTATAAATGACAGTCGTCCAATGAGCTGTAAAGAGATTGGTAAACCTAGTAGCCGCATCAGAGTAGGATCGAAAAACAAACTGTTTGGAGATTGAGTGAGTACATATGAAGGCCGCTTAATTAATTATTAAATGATGGATGGGTACATAGGTGGGTGAACAGGCCACCAATAATCGCCTTATAATTTTAATGCTAGTATACTCAGTAGAGTTGGGATCGTAGAATAACATAAACAACGCTTGGTTAGTGTTCTACTCCAGCGTTTGGCTTAAGCGGTTCAACAAAGCGAAGAATTGACCTCGTACTCCCATACTTCATGGGTAGAAGCTACGTACGTACGCTTAGCTAGTTGGGTGGTCGAGTTGCGAGGCCGTACACTATTGATAAAGAATACGGTGGAGTGGATGAACGTTTGTATTCCTTTTTATAAATGAGCAGCAACCTTCATCCTCAGCATCTCGATCCTCTTTGCCAATATTACTTTTAAGTGCCATCCTTGTCGCTACGCCAATTATGCAAACAACGTTTTTTTTCATTACACGGTTACCTGCTTAGGTGTTTATGGTACGTGGCTAGAACTTGGGGTATAATACCCTCCTTTCTAACAGCTGCATCCTCCAGCACAACTTGTACTGCAGCGGTCACCTGCCGTATTGGTTAAAGATGTCATATGTCCAAGCGTTAAAGGTTATAATAGGATCTAATACTATTCTCTTTGGTGTTGAAGAGCTGCCCACTGGTGTGCATTAGGACACTGCAAGGAAGGGGACTTTTGAAAGTTGCAAAGATCTTAGTAGATTGTCAACGTAGAGAAAATTCTTTGGCTTCATAAGTTTTCCCATGCAGTATCAATGACAGACATTTCCTAAGCTTTGCGAGCCCGATCCTATTTAATCAAACACTTTGTGTTTTCTGAGCTTCACCTAATAGTGTGAAGCAGCTCTAATTTTTATAGGGATGATATCAACAACACGTGATAGAGTCGCGATCCACCACTTCTGTTAAGTCAAATTTCAGCTACGGTTGCGTCCACCAGTGGCTGGTTTAGAGTGTTCGATGGCATTCTTACTTAAAGGAACTCTATCATATCCTTATGCAGCACGGCATTCCTAGCTTCTTTTTCTTACCATTCCTCATGCTTCTCCACCCAAATATCCGTTCATCTGCCCATCTCATCATCCAGTAAACAAAAACAATTAAGACTGGTTTATTCAGAAATGAATAAGACATGCCTGCGATTCATTGAAAAACACAAAAGATCTGCGCATTCCTTTCCATACACACGCATCGAGCCTAAGAAGCTAAAAATGTGAAGGGCTAAAATGACTTTTTAATAAGCGTCATCGACGTCTAAGTGCTTTGATGTCGGGCCTCATATTGACCGTTGTGTCAGAAGCGTGTTTTGTGTGATAGATAGTTACAGCTATGAACTGCATGCTCAAGATTTGCTGAGAATCCCTTTGTTATCATTTTGCATTTGACATACGCACAAATTACATGGTAGCATGGAGAATAGATCTGCATGCTGCAAACAAATATCAAAGTAAAGATGCAGCAGAACTTAGAGTGAGCTTCGCAATAAATAAATTTAATCTAAGGTCCAAGTTCTTACTTAGACGTAGGACAGAACGTGCACTAGATCCAAGATCAATGGTCTAATTCTTCGTAATAGCAGTGCTGGCATTGTTAATGACGCAGACCAACTTATAATTCACACCAAGAGTCACCAAATTCAAGCCTTTTGTATAAGCTGCTTAAGACATCGATTTAAGAAGCTGAAAGTAACAAAAAAGCCTCTATTAGGATCATATTTTTAAGACGGATACTTGGGCATCCACTTACAAAGGCAAGCTTTCTACACTCGTCTATCTGTATCGACTGAATAATTAAACTTTGCTATCAGGTGATAATAATTGGTTAATGCAAAAGCTGGAGTTCTATCTGCTACCAATTAAAGTGTTTCCGGTGATGATCGCCATGTTATTAAATTCTACATCGCTGAGCATTAAAAAACATTTTTATTCAGAATGGATTTGTGTGCTATGGCTGCGACTGGCAAGCACATGTTGATGGCAATGCCCTTAAAATGGGTTTCACCTTAATCAAGGATTTCTACTGACGAAAAGCAGCAGGGCTCAACGATGCATTGATGACGTGTGTGTTGTAACCTCAGTATAGTTTGAAGTGAACAAAAGTTACGTCGACCCAAAGAAATTGGACAGACAGATTGCAAAGTAAAAACAAAGCAAAGCAACGCTTCAAATAAATAATATTACTATGGTGCGCTTTGTGAGTAAACTTTGGAAGCTGCCTGGGGTTTGCATAGGTTCAGCACTCACTACACATACAGGCAGCCGGGTCTAAAAGAATAAGGCTTTGCCAAAATATTCGGTGCACATGTGTCATCCAAAATATTTTGTTAACAAATGCGGCGGAAATGTGTGACCTGGCGTATATCATGCAATCAAACTTACACAGAACAGAAAGCACAGTCGCGTACATGCGGGTAGGCGAACTCAGGTGGTACTGGTACACCCGCATAATCTCTAAACTACGTCAAGTCATTTATCGTCTACGCACGTAACTTTTACATAGCTGGACGAAAGAGAGTCAGATGTCGATCCCATCTCTGTCGTCCATGTTTAACATTGAGCGCAATCCTTACTCCATTGAAGCAAATGATTTCTAGACCAACTCAGCGCCACATCACAGTATTTTTTAGTACATAAGATCACAGCACATCAGAGTAGATAGTGCTTATGAAAGTCTTAGCTAGACAGGTTCATCCAACGAGCCTGTTTTAGACCAAATACAAGACTGCCAAAGCTATTGGACAAAGTCACAGGTACGATTTGTGCCACAGGAATTCGGGTAGCCATTCTTCAGCAGTAGTGGCTGAAGAGGCTGACAAACCTCAAAATTTCTTTATATATAAGCGTTAGACCACGGCTCGTAGCCCCTTAGGTACAAGAGAATTTGTATTTCAGATGTGCAACTATTGTCGTAAGGTGTGGAATTGCGGGGAATTGGCCTCTGTGTTTAGTAGCCATAGGTTACACTGCGTAGCATTTCCTAATCACTATTTGAGTGGATGGAAAAATATAGCTGAATCAACTATGACCTGAAAACCATATGCATGGATGCAGGATACCGGGGTGCTAATGTCTACAAATTGGAGGAGTGAGCACAAGACAGTTAGGATGAATTGGCGGAACGACTAAAACCAAATGCGCTTGTTTAAGCACGAAAATGAATAATTAATTAAATACCAGTAAAGAGATGGATAAAAGGTCAAGGAATGAAGAGACAAATCCCGTATCATTTCGATGGGCAAAATGGTTGGAAAGCTACTTTGAAAATGCATGGAAACAAAACCTTTTAAGAATGAATAAATAAACCAGTTGTGTGACTGAATCTAAGCCTGCATTTCGAGAGGATGACAATCGATTTAATGTTCGCCTGAACAACGTAGTGTAGGGCGGATGGCTTCGGCTGAAGGATGAAAATCAAATGTTTATCAGCTTCCTTGACTAATTGCACACAAGGATTCTGCTACCAACACTTAGTGAGCAACAAGTGCTAAAGCTAACATCACCTATTTCTGATGCGAAACCACTTATGCAAGCAGTCTACCTACCACCGGATACTTTCCTGTCTTATCGACGTTACAGATAAGTGCATCATTGCATTGTGAAAGCATGTGAGTATCAAATGACATTCGATTGGCGTTCCACCGAACTCATTATGATCTCCCACATTTTTCTCACAAAGGCATTGCTTGACTTCTTTACCTTTTATCAATTCACACTGTGTTATCTAGGAACGTTTCACTCTGATTTTAGTTTCTGCACTAAAGTCCATGCGTTCACCTCCAAAGTAATGCAACCCGTTGATGCGATACAAAGAAGCGGCTGAACACAAAGGTAAACTTACTCAAAAGGAAATGCTGTTTGACTTACATATAAGCTGGTTATTTAGGCACGCGTTAAGGCACCTAGCCGTGTTATACTGCTACCCTTTGGTCGCTTTTTTCACACTTTTTCTGATTACCTAGGCTATTTAGTGCCCTTCGTTTTACGTATAGCTCAAATGCATTAATCGTGGCTCAATTAATTATCTGCGCTCATAGCCATGGTAATTGATTTAAATTTATCTGAAATTCCTATCCTAGAATGGTGTTAAGTCGAAATGTCGGAAATCTAAGAAAATTCTGCTAAAGCAATTAACTTGCTTTTCCTTTGACGAACTAACCGCAGATGTTTTGGCCTTAACACTGCTACGGATATTACAGTTGGCTTCGTCCTATCTTCGTACTAATGGCTTTCGAGATAGGTATACCCGTCGTAATAATTTACGGTGCGTCTATCACATGATTCTTTGCATTCACTTCCATAACCTTCTGCTCTTCGCTTTTGAAAGAAAGCGTTATGATAATTGGCCAATGTGTTTATTAGTCCGAGGGCAACTTTGCAAGACCAACTATTATCGAATGCAAATAATCGAAGACGGAGTCATAAATGCACAACCTTGTGCATCACATATGCGTGTTAAATATGCACTGGTGCAACACTTAGCAAGTAGTTCCATGCGGTGGGGTCGACCACCATTATCAATTGCCCACTTCCATCGGCATAAGACCGCGGCTATAAATGCAGCGAGTAGCACTTATGAGGGCACTTTTGTTCGTTTTTAGAAACTCTTTTGCATAATTGATACTTTCGAATGAAATTATCTAGAGTGTTTACTTTACGATGCTAGATGAAGATTGTAGTCTTGGCAGTAAAACATCTAAAATTTTGCTCGAATATTTAAAATAAAGTTTGATGCATCCTCTCGCGAATTTCTCCTTGGCGATGAAATTGTCACCTGTGATTCTCAGCGCTGCTTTCTCCTGTAGATAGGAGAAAAATGCGAGCCTAAGCTTAAGAGGAAATTGGTCTTAAGTTGAGCTTAGAGGCATGGCAGCCCCTCCCTTTTAGCGAATTCGTCCCATGTGTCATGTCGGTTAATACGGTTGTGTCCGTACCTTTTAACGTTCATTCTTCAGTAAGCTATTCGTGACAATTCAAGTCCAGCAAAGTTTTAAAGGATGAAATTTGCTTCTCGACTGTTGCCAAATTATCGGTAAGTGGATGTTGTCTTGATTTTTCGTACAATTCTGTAGGAAGGAAAGAAACGATATCATTTTCATTACCTCAGACAACGTCCCATCCCACAATAGCGTTTATGCCGCCTACTGATGATATTGTAGTAAAATGTGTTTAAATTTTTTTAATAGTCAAAAATACTAAACGAATCTTTAGCATGCAATAACACACGGAGCAGTTGTTTTTGTCATTTATCGAATACGTGGATGTTATGACATCAGACATCACTACCACTGTTTGTGTCTAGCACCTACACTACCACCGAGGCAAAGGATATTGCCTCACCTAACAGAGAACGTAATGCAGTGTTAGGCTATTCAATCGCTCAGCCCCACATCCCTTTTTCCTATCAATGCAGGCCATTCAAAACCCTATTGCAATCCCAATTCACTGCATCGAGAAGAATGAAAACAGTAATACAATCGAAGCAAAATTTTGACAAAAGTTATATAAAATTTCCCAAAATTAAGTAATCCTTAAAATATTTTACACAAACACATATTTTAAGTATTTGTTCTAGCTTAAGCTATCAAAGTTACTATTACTCGCATTCACTAACAATTTGCAAGAAAAAGTAAAAACGGCTTCTGCACGCGTCCTCAGGAAAGTGCTTTTAAAGAGGTCATATATGCCCAGAAATTTGGTTGCAACACGTTGCGTGTACTTGAGCATACCACATGGCTACTGTGCATGCGCATACGTGTTGTTCTCTGGCACACGAGTTCACGCTGGCTTTTCCCACGTTTACCTCAGTAACTCCACTGTTTTTACGTCATTCTCCATTGCTTCGCGCCCTCATTGGGCATTCCAGTTTCTCTCTTAACTGGAGATATGTGGATGGCATGATAATCACCGCCATACATAAGGTCCAGTTGATAACTGGCATGGTCCGAAGAACACATCGTGAAGCGAAGACACAGTCCTTCAGCTGTTCCTAATAGATTCGGTGATTATTAGGCGTTAGACGCTCTACCTCACTGCTTTCACTCAACTATGTTTGTCCTAACAGTAAAATTCAGGAGCACCCAATCTAGTGCTTCTCTGGTGCTATTAATCCAAGCAAAGATTTGCATCCAATTGATAACACCAGGCAATTCTGTGCATAAAAAGCGATTTCTGTGAACACAGCAACTTAGATGGAAATGGTTGCCCTGCTGCATGCGGAACAGAGCATGCAGAAACGGCAGATTTTGTTTTGCCTTCACCTCGATGGGAAACGCATGCTCAGAACACCTCACGTCCGCATTTTTTAACCAGCACAGATGTTTCAAAGCTTCGTTGTAAGCCCATTGGGCTTCACGAAGAAAGTAACGAAAGCTAAGCAAAGTGAAGTCTCGACAATGGCTTAATGATGCCATCTTAAATAAAACTGTCCTTAGAACTTTTCAGGCCAGCAACTTTGTGGGCATCCGAGTTTATTTTAGCCGCTGAATTCATTTTATGCGCTTATGCTAATTAGTATCATAAACAAAAACAATTTTCTGGTGTTTTACGCCTCCACATGGAGGAGTTGCATGGAGACAGTCAAGCACACCCAAGAAGGTGGTCCGCCCACAGATTACATGGCTGATGTGCATGCGCCATCGCGTCAGCTGATGGGGCGCGAGTCCGCGTTGGCTAAGACACACGCTTAGCTGATGAACTCTGTTTTCACAGTGGTCTTCACTATTCCCCATCTTTTATCCCCAACTTTTCTTCTTTACTTTAGGCTGGATGCAGAAGGAGCTGCAGTCCTTAGCTCTGTAATTAGTACCGAGACTTACCATTCACACTCTCACACACTTGAGAGAATCAGGCAATTATGTGCAAAAGGGTAGACTTTTTAGAAAACGACAAAAATGGTTAGGCTTACTTTCTGCTTCTGGGGATAAAACTTACTAAGGCGGTAGAAATGTCGCAATTTTCGCGATAAGACATTGTTCTTGTTCGAAATTCTAATCTTCATTGTAAATTGCCATATCGTATCGAGGAAAATGAGAATGAAACCTAACCAGAAGGGAATATTGACAAGAGTTATAGCGTTATATGCAATGGTCCCATCATTTCTTGCCTTCTTTCATTCTTACGCGCCTTTAGCGATTAATATTATCAACAAAAAGAACTTTTTAGTATTGCGCGTCCCCACATGGAGGAGTTACACAGAGGCGGTCAAGCATACCAGGGAAAGTGGTCTGCCTACATGTCACGTGGTTGGTGCGCATGCGCCAACGCGTCATGTTACATGAACCCATGTTGGATCCGACACATGCTCATCTGATGACCTCTACGACTTCACATTAATCCTCATCATCTATCGTTCTCTTTCACCTCATTCATTTCGTCTTTACTTTAAGCTACTGACTTGAGTTATGCATTTGCCGTCGATTTTCATGAGAGAGAATTGCCATCTTCTTGTGCCGATGACTTTTTCAAGACCAATTTCTTTTTCGTTATCAATAATTTTATCAAATACAGAGGAATCTAACAGGCTTCTAAAAACCTCATAGAAGTAGTGCCATAGGACTTTATTGGCATCCCA
>JADWOT020001411.1:0-68673 GCA_036345935.2 Taenia hydatigena
GGGATGAGAAGTCGAGACCATGGAAGGAGAGGGGGTGAGGAAGGAGGAAAGGGGTTTCGACATGGACACCGCAAGATGACTCTGTACAGCGCTGCGGTGCAGCATTCTGCATTTCTTCCCCAAACAGATTTCCTTACCTACTGATCTAGCCACCTGACTCAGTTAAATGGGAAGCAGTTGACCTAATGGAAGGAATTCAACCTTATTTTTAGTGGCACCCTCGAATAGGCTAATCATAATTTTACCTTTTCATGTGATTTACAATGAATACCTGATGTAATGACATTGAAATTACGGTAAAGCTAATCAACCCCTCTCACAAAGTGTGAGGAAAGCAGCAAGGTTCATTAAGGACTCGCCTTTATCAAAAAAATTGCGTGAACATTCCTTTGGACTGGCAAATCGAATGGGTTCTTGGGTTGCAGATAACATAAATGTGGGACGGCGAACAATGTTCTAGGTTATATAAAGTAAAAAGGCACAATATGGGGATGCTGAGACTAACCATCTGCTGGGTATGTGATGATTCGGAGGCAAACAAAGCTTTAGGTGCTTCATGGTCGTGAGCATGGCCTGATTGTTGCGATAGTTGGTCTTGTTGACGAAGACAACCATTCTCCTACTCCAGGCGCAACTTTAATTCGTACGAGCAATTGAGCTAGATTGTTGTGGATAGGGTATCCCTTCAACCGCCATGAAGAAAATTTGGGTAGGGAAGGTGAGAGGTTTTTCTGAGGCGCCCCATAGCGTTGATAAATGATAGGAACAGTTAGATTTGAGGGGTCAGGGTGGGTCATGCAATTACTTTAGTTGGGGCGTCCGCTTCTGGGGTGCGAAAGAAGGATTTGCACTAGGTTGAGGCGATTCATCGCCCGCGTCTTCAGCATCACATGCTGTCTGTGCGGATGCGCGACAAAGAAGTCCGTCATACAGGACGATGTTTCACAGTACACAAGTTATGACTTTTAGGGCAGACTGAGTTAACAAATGTTGTGCGATTCCCAATTAAGGACCCTCAGTGGCACCAACTCTTTAAAGTGGGAAAGCGACACACCTCAGCCATCACGCACCTCGGTGGCACTTACAAGGGGACAACAATCGTCGAGCACACCCTGATGGTCTCTCATGGAATATAAATATCAACTCAAAGCACCGATGGGACACAACAAGTTGAATAATTCTCATTCCTGCTGACAAGATCCAAAGGCTATTGCAGGTTCCCTTGCCTAAAAAGCAAATACATACAAATTGATTGCACATGGTTGATACAAACTATTGTCCAGGAAGCGCCAGTTAATGAGTTGAAACCAATATTGACTCATTCAGCACCCATTTACGAAAAAGTGCTGTGTTGGAGACGCGGGATAGCGATCTACAGCGCTATTTACATGGGTCACACATGTAGAGAATGCACCCATTTTGTCACAGTCTACCTCGAGAAATTCGCAGCGCAAAAACAGGGGGCAACCAATTCATCAGTTCTCCTTTTTATTAATGAAATCTCGAGGGGGACTAGAAGGAGCGTCTCGTTGGGGTCACGATGAGTATATATAATTTGCTTGTACTCGGCAAGGCATCGCTCGTAAACATCTTCCCTTGTTCTTAAGTGTAGCCCATGTTATACTCCGTTAAAAACGTGACCATTTTGCAAATGAACAATGCAGGTGAACATTGCGTGCTACGTAATTAGCACTGTATGATTTATGGGTGGTTTGGAAAACGTTCCTATTTCCGGTCGTCTGTAAAGCATATAGCAGTAAATAGAAATGTAAAGGAATGATGTCGATGCAAACACGAAGTAAGTTCAAGCAGGGAAACGGATAAATTTGACCAAGAATTTTTGTGAAATACGTGTTTTAAGAAGCATTTTATAACTTCGAAGGTGCAACGGGTCCTCTAAATCTTCATTTTTGGGGGTTAGTCAAGGTTTATTAGGAAACACAGGGGTAGAATATTAAAAATATGCTGTTTGAAATAGAAATGTCTCTGTGGTGGTATAGTGTGGCTATACGAATGTTCTATTCTCTTTAGCGAATTTAAATAAAGACCAGTGAACCACAGGTTTCTGTATGTATTAGGAAGCTCCTTGTCACTCAATGTTTTAGCCACTTGATGCATTAATAATCGGACTAGTAGGACTGAATAGAAGGCAAGCGGTAGTTCAGCGGTGAAAACTAATTATTTTTATTCAATAAAAGCATTGCTTTTACATTATTTTTAAAAACGTTATAAGGGCATACAGCAAGCAAACGCTCTGAAGATAATGCCTGTGTTCACAAATGGACTGGAAGGGAGTAGTATTGATAAGTTTTATGGCTATGACACCAACAATTTTATCATAGTATTTCCGTCTGGCCCATGCCACAAATGTAGCATGAACACGATGCACTCCAATGGCACAGACTTGAGTGTGGTAAAATAAAATTTACATTGCGTGGCCATACGCTATGATGTTTAATTGAACCGAGTTCGTCCCTTCGAAAAGGCGATTACGACTCCACTAAAGAGCGCCAGGGAATTAAGTCTTAAATAAATGTGTTATTTTGGGATTGTAAGAGCATTCACAACACTGATTTGGACTTCTGCGTTTATTTTCTCTCATATGGCCGAGAATTTCGATGCAGGAAGCAGCCATCTTTAAGCCGGCATGGCTGCTTTCGCTCACTGCCTTCAATTCATTAAACGAGGCAGCAGAGAAAACAATCAGCTCTCGGGGAATGAAGACCACAAGCACTTGCGCGATTCATAAGCATCTCTACGACATGGTTAGACCGATGGAAGGTACAGATGAATTTTAACTTAATTTTTCTGTTATCCATAGTGATTATTGTTTGATGGTTCTAGAAATCAAATCACTCTAAGGATTCTCAGAAATCGCACAAAATCGCTGTGGCATGGAAAGTGAAGAAATAGCGCACGGAAATGCAGAGGTCATGCCAGTTTCTAAAATGTAACCAGCTGACGATTACTAATTAATTACTAATTACTGATTATTATGGCCAGAATTGTGCGAATGTAGAGTGGTACGGATATTTGTAGCCTACAGGTGGCTACTGTCTTGACATGCACAGCTATGATTTCCAATGTGACCACTGCCTCTTAATCGTCTGTCGCCATCGCAACTAAACACGATCCAATTCGCTCTATTGCAAAAAATAAAAACGATCCTGTGGTAAGCGTTCAAAGAGAGGGCAATGCGAATTCTTTATTAAAGGAACAATTTTAAATCACAACACCTGCAATTTATGATTCCAATGGTCAAATTAATTACTACTAGTTAGAATTAAAATGCCGGATCCCACCTAAAGCTGTTACAACTGCGAAAAAACAAGCAGCCTTACCATCAACACTTGCCATTTAAACAAACTACCGATGCGGTGCACGGTCCCTCTCTCCGCCTCCAACGTCATTCCCCGTGCTCTCCTTGGTAATTCTACTGCATCTGCAGTCGCCTTCTCATCTTCTATGGCCGAAGCGGATTCTGTAGGCAATGATGGAGATCCACTGGCTACCATGCCTCCAGGTGAAATTCGAAATCCTGTCAGCGATAAGATTTAAGACCACAACATCAGCAGAACAACTAAGATCTGATGTGTCTATCAGTCTGAAACCTAATGCGGCATGACAACCATATGATTCCAAACTTAACTGCTTTCGTTAGGCAGCAGCAACAAGCCTCAGTGTCATTAACCAGCAGATATGGTCGTTACGCAACACATAGGCATACACATACTATTTGATAAGAGATTATACTGTACATACTAGATTCTGCATCAAGTCACTGAAAATTTGCCATTTATCCTACCAATGCATCGCTTTTGGACAATTTGTCGCTCCACTTACTGCAACGCTCACACCTGTAGCCGTCAATGAAATCGCCTCCTTGCGTAAGTTATGAATGCAACAATTTGCGTTGAATTTCTTCGACATTAACGAAACCATTTTAAGCATATAGCAACTCACAATAACTAAAATTCTGATCACTCCGCAACTACTTAATATTGGTTTCACCTCACACTATGGCATTATATAAGGCGACAAGACCTGAACATCTTATTTTTAAAAGAAACAAGCAAAACAAATAATTGTAAGCCAATGGTAACATCGGATTCAATCTACACAGCATTTTATCCCATAGGAAAGTACTTATCAGACTACCGCTTAGCACTAAAACATTGCACCCAGTCTTTCATAAGTCCCGCGCAAGTAAATATTCAACACTGAGAAGTGCACCTTCCAGCAGGATCGGTTGGTTGAGTAATTGCAGCGCCACAACTTTCGACGACAACGAGTTCAAAGACGGATAGTGTGGTCTCAGTGAAATCCCATAAGCTGACATCTACGGCCACATTCTTTCTCGCCAACCTCACTGTCAGCAAGTGTGCATGTTGTTGGCAGGGCCCCTAATCACCATTAGAGCCGAAACACCCAAACTCGTTCACTAGCAGATGATCCACGGAATCCTCTTTTATATCTGCCTGCTAAACTATCAGTAGTAGAACAACCAAGTGAAAAACCAACCCGATGAAAGAATTTGAGATAAAAATGTGGATTTAAAACATTTGCAAATGTAAGCATTGCCGGAAGTAAACGCATGCAAAGAAACTTTATCCGAGTGTTAAAATCCGAGGCAAACATAATCGCAAATTCCTGGATCAGAACCGACAGCCTCTATAACAAACGCATAAGATCTCAGCACCGTAATCCTTCAGACATAAGACCCTGAAAAATCTTTAATGAGACATAGGTATTGAGCTCAACTATGCACAAAAAGACCGAAACACATGAGCACATACTCACATATTTGAACAAAGAGGGAGAAGGCGCACGAAAACCACAGAATGCACAATAAATTTGCTCGGAGAAAATGAGGGCTTTTTGTTCTCTCTCTACTCTCCCACCGCCTATCGTATCATGGCTGTCGCGTCCAGATTGCGCAGATGTAGTATTTGTCGATAGCAGTTAATCATAATACGATAACATTCTGCAATATTGTCAAGCTTGGATTTGGTTTTGTCCACGCGCCAATTAGGAATTAGGCATTCGCATTTTGAGGTTTGAAGTAAAGTGAGAAACTACGCCTAACTTCGACGGGCAGCATCACTAGTGATTACATCTAGTTCGCATGCAACGAGGGTGATCGCGCTTTGGCACAGATGTATGCTTATCACTTCATCAATAGTGTCAATTTTTGACAATTGGAGACCAGAGGACTCGATGTTAAATGAGGTAAACAAACGAAATTGTTATATGCACGGTAATGGCTTTTAAAGATGTTTAAAAGGCCTTTGCTCCCCAGTGGTGCATTGTTTGCGTAGACAATGAGGGTAATGCAGGAAATTCGCCATTTAAAAATCAGATCAATGATGGACTTCATGCTAGCCCCTCCTTCATCTACACCTCATCGGTTATGCTTCATCCCGAAAAATGGATTGGGTCATCAAGCATTATGTGGAACCATATGACGACGAATAGAAAAAAGCAATTTAAAAATTGATCTAGAAGAAAATTAACTATCACCAAAGGCACTCAGTGCACACTACTTTGGTACTTCTGCCTTGCCCTAGAATAGCTAACCGTTGTTTTGAATCTCGTGGGATCAATGAGTCGCGCCTCAGATTCAATTCTCAGTGCTGGAAAGCTATGGCAGCAATAATTTATGCTAACGATTGTTAAATAACACTTACTTGAGTCCCAAAAATAAATTCTTTTCCCATTTGTGCTTACGTGATTTAGCATAAGACTAGAGGATGGAAGTCATGGGATAAAGCAAAACACCTTCCTGTGAAAGCAAAAGCTCCTGGAAGTAAAATACTTCTAATCTTCAAGGATTAGTCCTGTCTTTTCAAAAATTCTGCTATTGCCTAAGCATTTAAGTACAAATTTGCGAAAAAAATTCGGTGATCTGGTGGTAATAGAAAATATGAGCAGATCGCAAACGGCAACCACGAAATAAACTAACAGACCACGTATTTTACAACTCGGTTTACGGTATAATTCCCTACAATGATGTTTTTGAAGATAATTTGAATGAATTTAGTTTAAAAAGATGGGATGGAAACTCGTTGGCAAGGAATTAACTCTGCAATCCTCTGTGACGGACGGCATGTAGAAAATGCAGCACATATCTATACAATAATGCTATGTGAGCAAATGTTTGGCATCATTTCGAGCTCTCTACCAATTAGCCAAAGTGCAACGACTTTGAAAGGTTGTTCGAACCGATTGATCAATGAACTTGCACGGATAAGTTAGCAGTGTTTCAAATTATCCCGAAATGCATATCTATTGTGGATTAGGTCATGCTAAGGTTTATGAGATCACACTTCATGTTGTGCTGTGTATTTATACGTTGACAGATAAGGTTGACGTGATTAGACCTTTGCTAATTTAAAGCATGCTTAATTTTGCTTGCAAGCAGCCCTCGAGGCTGAAATTCCAAATCTGATGTCCTCCATCATTTAACCGCCAAATAATTTTCTACTTGTCCAACGTTCAGTAGTTGTATTATGCATTGCTTAAATATGACGAATTAGCGAGGTCCTCCTTTGCTATGTCGCAACACCGCAAGCTCAATGCCACTGCAATCGCGACCCCACACTCTAAAGCAGCTGCAAATCCAACACCGATATCTTACAAACTGGTCAAAATCTAGTCAAATATGGGTCTTAGGAGCCCACTATAAAACAAGCGATCAATAGCTACTCGCTAATTGCTACATTGTCCTATTTGGTGATCACTGGATCGCACATACTACCCAAATGATTAGTAGCTAGCTTGAGGCAAGAAGCGCTTACACATTTTGCTAATTTGACTGCTTGATATGCACCCCTGGCTGGTTGCTATAACACATTACCTGCGAAAACACTCGAGCTAAAATAAAACTAAACATAAGCGCCTATCAGCTGTCCCTGCGAATGCGGAAATTTACATATACGTAATCCGAAGCATCAAACATACTGCTACTGCACTCTAAGCAACACGATGATTACCAGTTAGTCTCATTTCTCGGCCCCTGACATCCAGCCCAACAATAAATGTCACATCTCTTCCCTGCAGATTGCCCTCGTTGGATAAGTTTTGAAGGAAAATGTCGTCTTCTTACCAAAAGTATGCTAAATATGCTTGGAGTAAGTTGTACGAATGGAGAAAATTTTTGCTCTAAGCCAATTTTTTATTTAGCTGCCGCCAAGGATGCAAAAGTAAAGCTAACTCTAAGACTATAAGCTCTCACTGTCTTCTTCCATGGGCTAAAAATGGCAAACCGATCGCAATTTACTTTGTCAAGAGATATAAAAGTAAAGGATTTTTGATATTGCAAAATACTGACTAAATGATTTGTAAAGGGTGCCTATTTGCGAAACCCTGAGTTGATACTCTAATTACAACTCCAAAATGAACCGCATTCTGAAGGGTTATGACGCAGCCTTCTTATAAGAATTCTGGCACTCCACATGCTGCGCTGACCAGGAAAATAGTTTTTCCCTTTTAATGCAAATAACTATGCGCATTTGTAGCCAACCTTCTGGTGTGTAAACCCCTCTTCCTTGGAAAGCAAGTCCTCATTCTTTACAGGAAAAAACTAATCCTGCATAATAGGTCATTGCTTGGGGTACATAAGAGAGAAACGGTTATTCCAAGTGCAGTTAATTTAATCCATATCTGTAAAGCTCAAAGCCTCAGCTGCAAAGCACGATTACTGCTCCTCAGCATCCCATTCGCGTAGGATTTTGGGCACAGATCCCGAAGGTGCACGTGCTTACTCTTTGAATCACATAAGGATCTGTTGCGAAATCTTACGCAATTTATCTTCTCCTTTACTAAAGTGGATGTCTACAGATGCAGACTGTGATCCGCGTCATCAAGAAGCATTGTCATATGCCTTAAAACTTGTCTTGCGAGCACTGAGGTTAAAATACCGAAGTTTACAACACATCGAAATGACTGTAATTTCGAGAATGAAGAGCTCCAAAAGTTTGTTTTCGGAATGAAAATGGCAAAGATATTGTCATGTTTGAGATTGGACTATGCCAATGTATCTATTCTTGTAGGGACAATAAACTGAGCCATATTATTTTTATTTTTCACTGCAAAATTCAATAGTCTAAAGTAAATTCCGTGAGATCTTTATGACTTAAGGCGATAAAATTCAGCTGTCATGGGTGTTACTTCCTGATCTGCGGTTTGCACACTGTGGAAGTGGTTATCAAACACGAGATCATCATCTTCCAGAATCGCAAATGATCTAATCAATGAATTTAGTCGGTTATTTGCCGCGTCAGAGAGAGAAGGATCTTCAAATTAGGGCACAATCCGTTCATTACCCATTTTTGGCACTTGAGTAAGCCGATGCGTTGGAAAAAGGAAGGTCCGAAGTGGGTTAACTGGCCTTGTCATTGGGTTGCAATGCGCCAGGACCATTTTAATCGGGCACCAGGTAAGGGCCAAGGAACGTGATAAAGCCCTTCAAACCTTTGCATATTTTTGTAGCCTGTATTAAGCACGATTGTCAGGAACGTTCAGATATCATAGCAACTGCATATCACAATTTTATCCTGATGGCCATTTCTTCGTTGCAGTCATGACTGCAAGCCAAATCGAATTTTAGCGGGTTACTGTAAATCAAACAGAAATGTGAAGCAGGAAACATCTGTTTAAGTAGGTCAAAAGCGCTAGAGAAATTCACAGTTAAGCAGGGAATTCTGCCATCAATACAATTCAGCTATTCATTTACATGCAGATGATGAATTGTCGAGGTGCAAAACGCAGGACCAGAGACATACCTCTTCATTATTGTATCTTAAACAGTAAGTTCATTAAGTCAATAGCCGAACATAAACAGTCAATATATGGGGTTAACACCACGTGGAAATAGTGATATTCAAGCGCCGCAAAATTTCAACTTTCATCTCACGCCATTTTATGTCAACAACGCCTTTTATCACTCCTCCCTAATCTCCACCAACTTTCGCTCACTTTGACTTCTCCCCTTTCCTTCCACTCCATTCCTCCTCACATGCCCCTATCCTTCCATTACTCCCTTACTTACTGGTCCCCTTTCTTATTCATCCGATTGCCTATGTATTAACCCATCCCTCCTGTTTTTTTTTTTTTTTCATTTATCAATGCCAGCACACGCACACGCACATGGCACTTTCCTCTGTTTCTCATTCTTCCATTCTTACCATTCACGTCATCTGCACTTCCTCCGTCCCCATTCTCTGAACGCCAGCACTAAGCGCAATAGGGATGCATTTATTCGAGCATTTGCCACTGCAATGTTGGAATCAGCATTCTAAAAAGCGCAATTGTTAGCGGGATCGTGGGCTCGCGGCCAATGACAGCGACATCACCACGACCACCAGATCTGCTGCCACCAACATTAACACTGCCACTTCAACTTGCTTTACTCAATTAAATGTGGTAGCATGCACAACATACTATACGCAGTGGAGGGGAGCGAAGGGAATGAGACGCAAGGGCATTTCATTGTTTGCGATGCCACAGATGCATAGAGATGGAGGTAGATGGATTTAGGCGGGGATGAAATGAAGAGAATCGTAGAAAGGCAGAGTGCAATGAAATGCGTCAGTGACACAGCATGCATTACAGTTAACCCGGTGCGACGCAGCATAACCCCATGATGTGACAGAACTCATAGATTACCGAGCCGTTCGATCACTGGCGTCTGTAATACCGTTTGGATGGGCATCATATGATTTTTGGCAGTGATCATACATCCCCAGTGAAACACTGACCTTCAGTAACTACACTGCCGCGATCTGATTCATAAGGATATGGAGTGCACCTGGCAAATTTATCCCGCCATTGGTCAAAGGTGGGTTTAACCACCAAATGTGCTGCCGCGAAATCTTATCGGTCACGTGCATAAACAACCCTTCGAATCGTGAAGAAATCTCCGGTGGTGTGCTGCTTGTGGTGTATTTCAGGTCTACGGATCCGTTCTGGAAAGCAAATGCTCATGTTACAAATGGCGCCTATTCTTTGGGCGATTTACTACCTTGCTTCTAACCAGCTAGGAGCGTTGTCAGCAGTCATGCGCTCACTATGAGATGCTTTTTTGCATTCAATACTGTTTTTAATGCTGTTAGTGTTGCTCACAAAGTTGGATTTCTATTAAGACACTGAAAAATCGAGGTGAAATTGCGGCAATTTATAATGCACTAGAATGACCGCTAAGCAAGAATTAAAGATAGGGTCGTGAAATTTTGACGTTTACTGGACAGAGACGGCATACTGAAGGCCTCGTTATGTTTGAGGTTGAACTGAGGCTATGCAGGCAAGTCATTATACCCTATGGAAATTGATTCGAAAATTAATAGTATCCTACGCAAAATCGACATGTTTTTTTTCCAGCGTTCATATTTGGTCTGTATTTAGTAGTCACTGCATATGCAAATAATCGGCACTGCCGCTTGTGCATGCAATTCAGCCCATATACCCGTCCACAAGACACCTGTCATACTATTTCGCTTTGGTGAGCATTCAGAATGCGGAAGAGGAAAATGCATAAGCGGTGCTGAACAGGCTAAGCAACAAGACATGAATGCTACTCACGTAAACGGAGGTGCCGAAAGGAAGTAGGTGTGAAGGAGGCTTATGATACACTTCCGAATCAGCTATACGCGCCGTTGAAAATACAGTGCTTCATTTCCCTTAATCTTGCTTTTTGGCATGCCTTTTGCTTAGAGGTTTCCACTGTAATCCAAATTGTCTCAGTTTGAACAGAGATTAGCCAATTTAACAAGGGAGGCTGTGGTTATTTTGGACATCATGGCACCATGAGGTCTGCCACTCCGAAGCCGTTAATATCGCATTAACTTCTACCAGGCTATCACCATGCCTGAGTTAATGGGACCATTTAAGCCCCGCTGCTCCCCTTTCGTGATTCTGCACAGTTACTAGTGGTGTTGACCGCTAAGGTGTAGGAAAGGTACCCACTTCAGTGGCATAAATTATAAGCTAGACTTTCCTTACCATCCTAAAAATCTCGCTAACGCTTCTAACCTGCCACCTGTTTGACGTCTGTATCGGTGCTAATTGCAGATTTGCTTGCCTTTAATTTTAGTCTACCCTGAATGCCGCTGCAATAAGATTGAATTCGTGTATCTCGCGGTGACCAGGAAAACCAAATTATATCGCATAAAATTTCTTTTGTATTTTTTATTCTTGTGTGGTAAAGATATTTAAGCGATTGTAAAAATAACCACTTCAGCCATCACCCATAAAAGTGATTAAGTCATTTAGATGCTCCCAGCGTTCACTCTTGCCTAATCTTTACAACTACCACTGACTACTGAGACGTCGACGTCCACCTACTGAGCAGCGATAAGTATTCCCACAAAAATCACCCGCCATTAACCAAAATAGCTTACTCGTTGCTAAAGGAAAGGCTCACCTTATTGCTTGAAACTCAATGGTAATGCATATCTATTGCCCCACTTCTAAATAGCTCAATGAAACTGACCTCAAATACACACCTTAGCTAAGTTGTACAATAATTGATGAGGCGATAACAACTGAGGGGCATAGGCAAACTTAGCTCATGGAGAGGAGCAGAAACGCCTGCTTACTACGTTCCTAAATGCGCGCAGTCGTCCCTGCATTGGTGGTCAAGCGCCTTCAGCTGAGGGTCATTGAATGGCCAAAAATGTCAAACGATTAATTAGCCCACATCGATTATCAGTTGTTAGCCAACTAGAAAATAGTAACTGTGTGTGCTCGTTACCACATCGACTCAGTAGCAATTCACTCAAAGATATCGTCCATGAAGGAGTTCATTTCACACATCGTCTTCCAGGAGATGCCCGCATCAGGATGGACTTCGCCCGACACCATTAATACAGGTAGCGTAACTCATCTTCCCATCTTCTCTTTCTCTTTCACCGTTTTCTGTACCTTCACTCTTGATGCCTTCGTCGCAGCCTTGCCCGCCACTACCTCGGGAGTCATGACAATCTCTTCCCATCAGTGGAGCGCAACACCATTACTGACAAAGTGTACATCACCAATGGCATAGGCGCCAGCCCATCGCATCTACCAAAAATGGATCATTAATCTTCTCATTGGCCTGATCATTTAGAGAGAAGAGCGTGCTAACAGCCTGCCGTAGTTCAACACTATTGCTATGATACAACATTGCATGAGCCTGGAAACACCACTTTGGTCGGCCTTAGCTTTTTCGTTTGTTGTATGTACTACTACTAGTTGCTGGTCAGTACGTCGTGCTTGCGTAAATCATGATGAAAGTGCGGGGAAATAACATTCTGCAGTTAGTACATTAGCAGCTCATTTGCTTGTCTTTTAGGCCATTTTATCTGCTTCCTAAGGGAAGCAAGCAGTCCAACTCGGATTAGGGTCACTTGAATTAGTCCGTGCTGTGCGATAATGAACTTAAAAATGCAACTGTTCCAAATGCGCATTGAGTGGCTTTAGTTGGGATTTTCAAGTTCACACTTGTAAATGGGTGTCAATCAGTGCGACAGTTTCTCAACAATTTATCTTTGGACGACACCTGTAGGTGGCACAGAAATAACCTTACTTGCCGATTTGTTCCGACATTGAAATATCGGTAATTGTGCTAGCATGTTCATAAACTGTCTTTGGAAAAACAAAGTCTTCTCTGTCCATAAGCAATGCTTTTTCATGCAACAACCAGTGGTAAAAGTGTCTATAAGACCTATGGAAACTTCAGTCTTAGCGTTTGCATAAAAATGTATGCAAGCCTCCACATCTTCTTGCAGCATCCAAGGCCGAACTTTAGCTTAGTGATGTCAACGGTGTTGGTGTCGAGGTAGAGAGCTAGTAAGTGTCTACTCGCATCCTCATAGACGTGGCTGTAGAATCATTTAAAATGTTACCAAAAGAATAATGCTTATAATCATATCAATGCTTTTACTATCCATGGTAGCTTGTTTTGCACTAAATTCCAACTTATGTTTAATAATCCCTTCCCTGAATTTATGACTTGTGTCACACCTATTTATCGGCCATGCCAATTGCCCTAGTCAAGTTCCAATAAGGGCAGCTGGCCGCATCGTTTGACTTTAGTCTCAGGTCACAAGCATTAGATAATCGCATTAACCGTTCACACGTGGGCGTAGTGAAGCTGGTAACCTGCCTCAATGCACAAATCCGTCTCACCATCCACCTATGTGAATTTCATGAATATTTTGTTCCTACACGTTTTTGTACGCGTGTAGAGTGGTTTTTGAATGTCTGTTCAACTGGGTGAATAGTTTATAATGAGGATGGAAATATATGGCCACAAATGTTATGCAAATAAGCACTTCATTGTAGTTGTCACTTAATTGCCCACACACTTGTCATCTCGTAGGTCTGAAGCGCTCACATATTTCCGTCTAACAGACTACGGTCTGCATGGTTTAGTTCGTGCACGCTGGACTGTAGGCGCGGATGTTCACGGGGAATCGGTGATGGCTATTATCTGCTTACGCAATAAGATTTGATGTAACTAAAAGGCGTTTTAGGGGACTTTCTTGAAAACCGAAAGCGTTAGTGGGTTATTGCTAAATTACCTGTCCATTGGAAATGCTACATGACGTAATGAGCATTATGCTTTCCCTCCTTATCCCTCTTATTTAATAATTTTTGTTCAAGCTCTTTGTGGTTAGCATCAGGCGTTGCTGTCGCCAATTCGCTGAGAAATATAAAGACGAAGCGTCGACTGACTACTGCGCTTTCGTTTCACTTTTAATGGCAAAACCATGCTGGGCTTGCTCATTGTAGGAAAGGGCTCGTACTGTGGATCGAAATGATGTAGTGATAATAATAGGTGATAAAATGGCGATAGTGCCTTCTTAATTTTGCAAAGCACCTTGGTTAAAGTTCTTACTCTCTTCCTTTTTATTTAGTTAACGATTAATAATAGACGTGGGCTTATTAATCGCTAAGCATTTTGTTAATGTTCAACGACCTTTAGGCGAAGGCGCTTGAACACCAATGCAAGGAAAACTGCAAGCATCTGGAGATTTCGTAAGCAGGTTTTCCTGCTCCTCTCTATGGGTAAGTTTTCCTACGCCTGTCAGATAATGCTACGTCAAACAGCCTTGTTAAGGCTTTTTATCTGAGGCCAATTTCCTTGAGCTGTTTCGAATCAGGGTGATATTTATGCTTTGTCATCTCATTCCATGCAAGGAAGCGCGCCTCTCCCCTAGCAGTAAGTAGGCTATTTTGGTTAATGGCGGGTAATTTTCTTTGGAATACTTTTTGCTCAGAATTCAGCGATAATTGCAAAGATGAGGCATTGTTGGTTGAGCGTCACCTCAGTTTGTAGGAGTGAACGCTGGAATTATCTCTGCCTTAATCACTTTTTTATGGGTGAACAAGTGCGCACTCTTCATTTCGTCAAGTGACGGCTAAAGTGTTTATTCCTTCCAGTTGACTGAATCTTTTCACCACAACGCGGACAAAGTACAAATCACTTTTTATATAGTTCAACCTAGTCGTTTCACGGCTCTAGTTCCTTGTTGCTGCCGAGGTACGCAAAATCAATCTCATTGCAGCGGCATTCAGCATAGAGCAAAAGTGCCCCCTAGAATGAATCTTATAAGGACACGCTTTTAATTTTTATGCAGTCTGTCCCGTTGTCTCTTCGAAATCATCTTTAGAATTTGCTTTGCTTTAGGATGTGCCGTTTGTAGGGGGTTCATCCAAAAGCCAAATCTTCTTGCCAGTTCATCGACCCCAATTCATCTCTCCAGTAAGCATGTACTTTTGGCCACCAACTGGGGTTATTTTTTGCTTTACTGCGTGGAGGAAGATGTATGTGAAAAACAATTAATCAGTTAAAAATTAATCCAAAGCTAAGTTATTTAATCAGTTTAACCATCTGTATATTGATCCTTTAGTCCATTTATCCTCAATCCAGTCTTCCACCTAGTTATTGGACAACTCACTTTTGCAAGGCTTCTACGTCGTTTGGAGACGTTTGAAGGCAAATGAATATGGAAGCGGCGCTAAAACAGAGGACAAGCAGCTAACAGATTAGAAGCATATCTGAGATTTTTAGCTTTCAATTCATGTTACGAAACGAGTTTCTTTCGCACGCCTTAGCAACCGACACCACCGACAGCAGTGCAGACAGATCCATTGCTAAGGGTCACGACGAGAGAGTGACAGGTTTCGAAGCGTGTGCGGAACTTGTGCCATCCAGCGCAGCACCGAAGGCTATGCACGCTTGGCTGCCGGAGAAGCTGGAGGCAGCCTAACGCAAACATGCTGCCTCAACTGCCGCCATTCAGACTGCCTCGGTGGTCATAGAAGTAGGGTTAGAGGAAATGTTAGAAACCTTAACTGATCTCAGGCTATCGCTACAGAATTAAAGACGAGGGCGCCTGAGCTCCTGGTAATGACTACTTTCTTCTGCTCCCCATTTTTGTAGGCTTTTGTTGCTCAATCTTCAGCCACTTCATACCATTTCACCCCTCTTCCACATACCCACTTATTTTATACCTCCATAGTTCTATTTCCTTCTTTCATTTAATATTTCGTATGCATGCATTGTGTACAGTTTCATTTGTCAACTCAACGATCTGCTTCATTTGCTGGATAGTTTTGATGTTGATCAATTAATTCTTCCGATGAAATGATTAGGTGGAGTTCGTTTTACATTTTTGACGGTACTCTTGGACTAGCCGCGTGTTTTGGATTGTCTTAAGGTTTCCCCCATTATAAACTACTATCTAAGTGCAGAGCTATTAGCACGTTGAGGATGGAAGGAGTTGACATGTTCTAGATAAGCGCAACTTCCACTAACCCAGTCGTTTATGTCCCACTTGCCTAGTTCCTTGGAACTGCAAATGAGTTTGTCCACCTTCACTGTGCCTTGGCTTGATGGGTCGTCGATGCTTGAGATAGATGTACATTCTGCCCAAAGACTGTCCTTTTTTCGACTTCTTGAAGGCTGGACAAAACTGAAGGCGCTGCAATGCCCTATCACGACACCTATGCCCTCTTTTCGTATGAATTTCAGCAAGTCAATTGTGTTTCGCCTAACTAACTCATTTTCGCCCATCCGCTTTTGCTGCTTCGTCCTGAAGTTCAGGATAACAAGTCTCCTGCGGACGAAAAATCTCGTTGACTATTTCACCCTTCAGCTCTATTGTCACATTGCTATTGAGCTAGAAAATTGAGTAGGACACGAGGTTTGACGAGCAACGAACCTGACAGGCATCCGTTATAATGGCACTGGTTCCTTTTGCTCTATCTATGGACACTTTGACTTCATCGTTTACCGTATTTGCAACCTTGACTAGGCATTTAGGCGCCCGTTGCTAGAGAATGTACCAAAACATCATCTTTTAAAGAAAGATGCCCTTACTTTATCCATGAACTACTAGGACTATTAGAATTAGCTTATCATTTTGCGCTTGTGTTGTTTCCAAAAGCATGACCTTGTCCTTTCTATTTGTAACATAACGAAGAAACATCAAATGTATTACACAACTTCTTTTAAGCCATCTTAGGTATGCATGGACCTCTTTGTTAAAAAGGCTGTGGTATCCGTTAAAAATCTAGCGAAAGACAATTTTTTATAAATGACTCACAGCTATGATTCGCCTAAAATTGAAGCGTCTTTCTCCAAAAATCTTAGTTTTCACTTATGTTCCTGGATTCGCTTATGGTGTAACACCCAATTTCCATGCTATTTGGTCAAAACTTTGAGGAAATAACCAGAACAACTCAGAGAAATTGGCTAGCCGACTGCAGTAGAAATCTGTAATCCATGGTCGCAGTGACGCTACACCACCGAGATGACTAAAATTGCTTCACCAGTTGCATTTCCATTTTGGCAAAAAATCTACGAATATAACTGGATTTATCACCCACAAAAACCCAACAATTTTTTTTAATTAAACAAGGCCTGCTCTGATGTCAGCACAATATGTCATGGCAACACCACAAAGGAGCGTGGCTATCTATTCCTTTGTTCTGTGGTGATCCTAGCCAACAATTGCAGTTGCTACAACAAAATAAATCAGTGCTACTATAGAGGCCGCCTTTAAATGACGTGCTCACGAAATTTATTTGCTTTGAACTTCTGCTATACCTCATGTCATCTGCATAAACGATCGGCGCATCGCCATGCCATTGCAGCTTTGTTATATGAACCTAGAGGCAGGACATGTAAGGTTTTTTGGAGAGAACTGATTAAAGTGTTTTGAGAAATTAAAGTGGGTAAAATGGTGGAAAGATGTAGACGTGGAAAGTGCCCCAGCAAAACAACGGCTTCATTGCGAGTCTGATCACGCGTGTGGTAGAGAGGAATAGGTCGTAGAAGGACAGTGCATTGCAAGAGAGATGGGAACAGCAAATGTTGCCGTTATGCTGCGCTAGTGTTGGATAATTTGGTTCTCTTATTTATATGCCAGATTTCATGCATCTCCCATATGCACTACTGCGACTCACTTCAATTAGCCTCATGGAACGAAATTGACCAAACAATCGAAATAAACAAGCTGGAAAGTATCACACTTAGAAATTTTGATGTCGACTGGGCAAAATCCATAGGAATATGCTCAAACTATAATCGAAACTTTGCAGAAATAGGCCCTTAACCATAGATCAGACATATACGCAGCCGCTTTGCTTTTCTTATATTTTGTTTTATGAGTATATACCTTACTGAGTTACAGGAGAACTGCTTTACCCACGCAGCAAAGAATGCCATCAGTCATTCGATCGCGTTTCGAACCGACTTTTGCTTCTGCTAATATTGCCGCACTGTGTCAAGCGGCCTTAAGTACCACTACGATTCGTACTTTCAAGGTTGGTCTTTAAAAGCTGAGGGGTTAGGGTGCGATGCACCTGCATCAGTGATGCCCACCGGCTGCAAAATTTACCATCAAGTCGAATGGCATTTTAATCCTAAATAAAACAAAATTTTATTTTCTGTTCTAAGTCTTATGGAGTCTATTCGTTACGCAAAATTAAATTTGAGCATCTCAACGCCACTTTGCAAGGTTATGCTAATGCACAAGATGGAGCCATGTGCATCTCACCTTCCGAAATGGTTTCATGGTACAAGTTTATGGTTTATTATGCACGTTTCCCCATGTTTTTGAAGTAATACGATCACTTACAATCAAAATTCTTTTCCACATTATGCTACTCAGCTCAGAAACTTCCTCAATTCTGTAGGAATTTCAGCCACAATTAGGATTTTTACGAGAAAATCTTCGTGAAATTTGCCCGCTTGATCAGAAATTCGAAGGAAGAACATTCAGTAAACGCAAATCTTGTGACGAAGCTAGCGATAGCTCGTTAACGGAAGCAGTGAAAATCCAAATACCAAACGTTTATCACTAAATTCTATTCGTAATTTTACCGAAATTCATAGCTTAATTCAATCCGCTCACTCATCTGACAAAAATGGGTAGATAGACTTGGAATCCACAACCCTTCATTCCCACATTCAACGTACTTGCAGTGCTTAAAAGAGGCGAGCGGGTTCCCACCTGGCAGTAAAAACTATTGAGGCGATGGGAACTTGATCTTTATGCAAAATGCACAACTATTGTGAAGCCTGTGGCAATACCATCGGGTTCTTTTTATGGCACTGCACAGTTTCGCACATATCATAGAGTATCAATAGTCTCATCTTACAACATTCGAACAAATCCGTCTTAACAGCTCCGGTCAACCTCTGTTTAGCATGTGGATTCACTCCTGAGGTATAGTTCCTCTCTCTCTTTCCCATATGTAGCATGTCTTTACCAAGGTACATCCTAAAATTGAAGACAAGCAGTTTTGTCAGCAGAGTCCAATTCAATGACTGGGAAAATGAGTTGCCATAGCGAATGGCATCTTCATGCCCATTTATTAAGAGCGCAGTTAACGAATTCAGCTCCCACTATTATTGCTCGGAGGCAGTAAGTTGACAATGCTGGTTAAAGGAAACAAGTTTAGCAGATTTAAATCCAGCAACCTAATAAACTCATTTGAGTTATGACACTAGTATCGCCGATCGGCTTGAAAGTTGATTTGTGATACAAGACCAGCAGTCAAGTAATAATCTATTCCACCAGAAACTTAATCTCGAATTCCTCTCTGAGAGTTCATTTCGGCTAGGAATTTTGACTGGTGAATTGCTCACTTATGAGAACTTACTTCATCACGTGTGCAGCCGAACAGCGACCGATGAGCACCATTCTGCCTGCTAAGACCAACCTAAATTTCAAAAAGGCAAGGAGACTTCCTCGTTTATTTGTCATTGATAAACACTGCCACTATAAGCGTTTTGAAAGATTTTGCTTACAAAGAGATTCGACAAAACATTTAATTTTAGCCGAAGCAAAGTTAAATGGTAGTTAAATGGTAGAAAATCAGTCCTTATTCGAAACCACTCTTCTAAATCTGTTATTAAGATCAGTGAAGCAGCTGCCATATAACACTGACAATCGAGAGTCGCCATTTAGGTAGCTGGCGAGATTCGGAAGCCATAAACTCCAAAAGATACAACCATGGCAAGACAATGCAAAGATGGAAATATGGCTTTTAAGCTAAACATCAAGCGACATCAAGACAATGAAGCTGGTGTTTCCACGCAGCCTGACTAAATTATGCACCCAAGGGATTATGTGTAATTTAAATGCAATTTAAAAGCCAGTGCAACAATTTCAAGGTTGTAAACTAAAGCTATGTAAACCCACACGTTATTGCATGTAAAACTACTACCCTTTAAGCAAAAAAAGAAGCAACTATATTTCACTCGGCCCCCAGGTTTTACAAATATTTCAAAGACCACCACAGCAATGGCTGTACCACCGTAGAGCAGCAAATGGTTCAAGCTCCAATGCACACCATCTTCACTGTCGTGCGATGTAATCGGACGTCTGGTTGAGGACTGATCCAGAAGGTCTACCTGCTTAGTAATCACATTCGCTTCACACTCGGTCACAGATTCTCGTACAACCCACTCTTCACATGACCAAAATGGATATCTGCTTCTGCGGACTGTGCCCGACGCAATTCAGAAACTTTATCCTATATTTTGCACACTTGGAGCGCGTGCATCACTGTAGGAACATTATGCTTTTGAATTTAACCCTTCTATGCAACAACACCTTGTATGCCTTGTAAATGAATGCATACATGATCAAAAGCATGTCTTTATGGAGAAGTATGTGTATTAATGCATAGGGGTGTGGAGTTAGGTCATGAAGAGTTTATTTGTACAGGGTGGGATAATGCCTGTATTAATGCAAAAGATGAAGACCTGTGTAAAAGGCGGTTAAATTAGGTGAATCGCAGCACAGGTTCAGCATCTCATTTTAAATGCTTTGTATATTATAGTAAGGTTGATTCTCAAATGTCCGAATTGCACAAGGTATTACGAAACCCTCGGAATGCTCCTACGTCATCAGAGGGGTGAGAAAACCCACAAATTCACCATCATATTTTTCATTCAGTCAGCATGCATGTTAAAATTAATGCAAGTGCGTTCTTTTAACCTCAAAATTAGCTTGGGAACACAACGTGTGCTTCTGTTGTCGCACTTACTTCGAAAACTTTGATTTGCTCATCCGCCATTCCATCGATTCGCATATTTGTGAGTTAGAGTCCATTGACCTTTAGTTGAATTAAGTGTGCTCAGCTTCTCAGCTATAACACTAGCATTTCATACCAACTTTTCCCAAAATTATGTTTCGTTGTGCCACACTGCAGTCATGCGAATGGAGAATTCAGAAGTACGCCTTCACTGTACAGAATGCTACGCAGAATTTATGACGCTGGAGGCTTTGGGTGAACACATGCGTTCACATCATTTCTGTAGGTAATACTTCATTAACCAGGCCAATTTTGCAATAATTGTATACTGAAACGCCTTGGCTTCTTCAACTTTGCAGATGTTTGGCTCGCAATGCTTGCTTAGAACGCAAGTTGATGCCATTATATTACCAAATTTTTGAGTTCTCGTGAGTCTTTCGCTTATATTTTTACATAAAACTGGTGGCTTAGTAAGCTAGAACAATCACTGATGGAAGTTATTAGTATGCTGCAAAATGATTTTGTGGTAGGTCTTACATAGGCAGATTTATCTGTGCAAAACCAGTTAGGCGTTGCCTAGCTGGCAATTTTGGGCAAACAATTCACACGCAACGTCAAATCTTATTGGTAGCTTAGGCAGGAATAGACAGAGACACGGTGGTATCATGTGACCAATAGTCGAGTGTAATTATAGATGCCACTGGTTTTTAATGCACTGCACACCTAGATGGGTACATGACAAAATGCACATTCCTTTTTCTATGTTTCAGTGCTATCCAGAAAGCTGCCTTAGTACTCAGCTGTGAGCTTTGCTAGCAGACTTACGCTCAATAAAGGGGGAGAACCTCAACTTTACTGTTATCATTTTGTTCTGGTTGGTGATATACGTGGGATGGATTTTCGCTAAAATGTTATAAGACCGAGGTAAAGGTACCAAGCATGTAGTGCTGAGAATAAGGAATAAAGAGGAGTAAGTGAAAAACGATATTCTTTTTGGGACAAGGATGGTATACTAAAGACGTTGTTGTCAGAGGCTGAACTGAGTTTCCCATTGCCAAACGCACAAACTAATTCTTAGATTTCCACTTGAACGCAGCATGTTTGCTTGTAGAAATTCACAACGAAAATTAAAATAGTATTTTAAATGCCCGCATTGGGACTGTATCTAACAATCGCGACGTAAGCAAAGGTCAGGCACTGCGTCATTTGCGTGCAATTTATACTTTCTCCAGTCTCTAAGGCACTTGTTACATCATTCCGCTGTGACAATTGTTCCGAATGAGAAAGAAAAGAAAGACAAATTGAAGGGGTAATAGTAAGGCAGACATACTAGACGTGGTTGCAGCTTTTGGCTGCAGGAGTTCCAATGAACGCTATGAATAAGAAAAAAGTCATCTTGGCTTTGCTGCATTGAAATTGGCCTCAGAAAACAGAAAGGTGCTCATTAAGCACTGCTCTATTGCACACACGACGGAGTTCTCATAAATGCGTGCTTTACTGAGCGAATTCCTTGGCCAAAATTGACTCACTGAGTAAAATTCGAGGTGGAGTTTCCTGTGTAAAGGATGATAACTCCACTGCTAGTCTTGATTCACAGAGTAATTTGCAAGCTAGTCAACTATGCTAATGCCATATTTCTAATGCATTTATTAGGTTTATTAAATTTAAATGCACCTTATTAGTCGCCTTTATTTAACACTACTGCTTTCCTAGCTCTGATTTGACTATGTTCACTGCGCTCTCATTAACCAGATATGAAGAACCAACTCGCTGTGGCTACTCTTTTTCTAATTCTAACCAAGAAATCCACTGGCAAGACTACTTATCGTCACTTTTGAAATGAAGCTTGCTGAAGGGGTACTACACATGGGAAAAGAGAGGTGAAAGCTGTGGTTGTGCCTGTCAAATTCAATTACTCAGCAGTGCTAGGTGGCCATCAAGTTGGCAAAGAGGCCATTAGAAAAACTCACAGAGGACGATTTTATGCATGCACATCATTTAAAGTAAAAAGCCACAAGTAAAGCTAGAGATTGGGTTATTTAAGTACCTCTTAGTTGCGCACTAGCTGCTCAATTGGTATGAAAATCTTCCGAACCTAAATCATCTATTGTAGCTGCTTCTTAGAACGTCTAGCTGAATTAAAGGATTGCACTTCAGGTCAGTATGCCCTGTGTCACAATTACGGGGGAGAAATTAGTATTAGAGAAAAACGGCATGCGGAGTTCCTTCGCTAATCCTGCCATTATTTACCACGAGCTGTAGCTATGGCTACAATGCAGATGTATCTACTGGTCCCAGAAGGTGAAGAAGAAGGAGACACAAGTATTTGAAGGAATGACTCCAAAAGTGGCTACAGATTGAATTTCGCCCATTTATTAATGCGGCAGCATAAAATTTTGGCAGGACAATGTTCCTAATGAGAGGTATAATGAATTACTGACCACTAAGGTTAGTTGAGCTGTAGACAAGAGGGCCAAAATGCCGAAAGGCACAGCTGTGCAGGTTAAATGCTTGCAAGATAAGAAGAACCTATGTTGGGGGGAATGGCAGGCTACCGATAAGGGAACTAATGGGGACTCCCAGGCCTATCGCTAAGATGCAAGAGTCAGGCGGATGGCTTAAATAGTCGTCTGTTAATCATAAAATCAGATAGACAACTGGATATACAAAAAAGGAAACAAGTTGCATAGGAGATAAGGCGTCAATATCGTCTTGACTACCTTTACTTTCACAGAGTGCTAGGGACCTTTTCTACTTCATCTCAGGAAGAAGAATCACGTCATTTGCCGTAATAGCTTCCCCTTACCTTAATTTCCCCATTACGTCATTTTTCTTCTTTGACACTTCTTGTATTCTACCTCTAATTGTCAAACTTGTGAACCCTTTTCCTTATTTGCATTCGTAATTTATTTCAGCTGTTGCATAGCCTTACTCGGTTCCTTTCATTATTTCCTTGCAATTCACTCACTTCTAGGCAAGATGATAAAATTAGCAGCAATTACAATCAGATAAACCTCATATCTGTTTCTCTTCTATTGCTCTCGTGTGAACATCTGTATAAGCTGCTTTGTGAGGGCTTCTACTTTGGCAGTCTACATAAATTTGCTGTTAAAACATTTTCATTTTGTAAATAATTGCGCTTTATCACTCAATCAGTACGATGGCAGTCGTAAGAAATTGTAGACAGCATGGTCATTGATTAGTTGTGAGCAGGTTCGTTTAGGTAAATTAAGCATGTGTTTCCTTTGCCATCTCCAAATCAACTTCTCTGTTGCATTAGATTCTCGCAACAAGCTATAAATGGTAGAGAGAGCGTGTTATAGAACTCACTTATCGGACGATGAAATCGCCATAAACAAAACCAACCACCCTTTCACATACAGAGCATATTCATAACTAAAATGCATCGATTGGAGCACACCTGCTTTGTTTTCTTTTAGAACGCAACACTGCAATGATGGCAGCAAACGTAAAGCCTACTCAATTACAGGTCTGCCACAAATCATCGACTTTCTCTAGCCTACTGAAGTGGATAGAGTAATGTCAATGAAAGTGATGATGGTGATGAGGTTACTAGAGGCAGTGGATTTGGTGGTCATGGTAGTGTCGCCATATCACTCAGGGCTCAAGATCGTATCGATATTGGTGCTTGGTAAGATGTGGATGTTTACACTCATTGGTAAATGCACTGACAAGTGCATTTTGCATCGCGCTTAACGCTGATGTTTGAACAGTGAGTATGGAGGGGGTGCAGGTGACGTGGGTCGGTTAAAGTAGGAGATGGAGCAAGAAGTTAAAAGTTGGGTGTATATGCGTTACAGTAAAGCCATATGAAAAAGGTAGGAAGAATGTATTGATAGATTAATGAATGGAGGAATGGGTGGATGGAGGAGAGTGTGAGGTGGCAATGATGAAAGAGCGACTGAAAGATGGAGGCATTTAGGGAGGAAAGAAGGAATGAAGGGAAGACAAAATGGATAGGGCTGACGAAGAATGGAGACGTGTTTGTGGAAGAAATGAGGTGTGCTTGAACATCATAGAAGGCGGTGCATGGGAATTCGGATTGAGAGACGAATGAAAGCCAGCTTTCTCACGTTCACACACTTTGCAGCCATTCTTAACTTAGAGCAATGGCTTAGGCTAAGCTGCAAGGACAGTCGGTTTTCAGAAAGAAACACTTGCTTCCTAACCCACCTGCAACGAACACATCTGCGCTTAATCAGTCATCACCCACCACAAAACTGTCCCCTACAAAGGTACGTCACAGTCTGAACACCAAAATCTAGTTTGCTGACTCACGAAGCAAACGAGACTAACATCGATGGCATTGGCGCAGCACCCATAATGCATGCACCAGTAACAGTGCCCAAAAGATGAAAGTTTGAGTACGCCATTCTGGTGAGAAGCGGTCGGAAAATTCAAGTTGCATTGCGAAACGCATGTTACCTGTCCCTGAAAGAAAATTCCACTCTGAAGTGTCATGCCCTTGATCGCTGTACCACATATAGTGTTGCTGCTACAGGGTTTCCCATCTAACCAGTAAACTAGTTTTAAAGGCTAGAGGATCGAGGTGAAAGCGATAAGCGTGTATCCTATTAACCAAGAGAAAAGTTGGAGATTCAAGGCTTACTAAACCAATGAACTGCAGCCACTGCCGCAAGAATTCGAAGGAAGACCCTGCATCCCTTCAGCCATGAGAAAGTGAGTTGCGAATATTGATTCGGCTCCTCATGATTATAGTCAGATGTCTGTATGGCGTATTTTGTGTCCAAATGTCAGCATTTTCTTGGCGCTCAACTTTTATGTTACTTGGATTACTGTCATTAATTTGTGGCGGTAATAGTAATTTTTCCAGCCATCTGGTTATCCATTTCACTTGCCACTTGTTTGGCTTACAAACCCTTCATCCTCTTTTCAGTGAAACCTTCTTATCCTTACGGAAGAGGAACGTGATGGAATAAAGACAGTGGTCTGCTCTTTGCTGGAAAGACTAGCACAATTCAAAGCATAATCTTTCTCTGCGATACCGTCAACGCATTCGTCGAACCCAAGATCATCGACACTTCTGAATCCTCTTGCCATAGGATTGTGCCCAGCACACACGCAAGTAAAGAATCCTGCATAAAGGCGCATGATCACTGCGTCTCTAATAGTGTCTCCTTTACTGTGCGTCCACATTGCCATATTGTCTTAGCTCGATCACTCCCACCGCTTACAAAGCAGCTGTGCCTGCATTTCTATACTTTTAATCAGTGCGAAAGTATGCTTTTATCAAAGAGTGGTCAGTCAAACCCGTTGCTGAAGTACTGATAGCTTGCACTACACATTAATACGACGTATATACTGCTAATTGTTCCGCTGCCAATGCTGCCTACATGGCGCCTGTTGGTAAGGCTATCCTTTTGTTGACGTAAATTGTCTATGCAAAGAAGAAGGCCGGTGCAATTAAAGCTAGCTAGAAGCGCCCTTGTTTTGTCATGAATGAATCTGGCTTTTGCCGGTTATCATACTGTGGCGGCACTGCCATTATTAGACGAACACCGTTCCTAAGCTTTAATAAGCATTACATCCAATGTGCCAATGGAAATCTCACTTGTAACTGGCCGGTTTACGCATCGGCATACCGCGACGATAGCTGGATTTTACTCGTGATTCACCCTTATTTTTATTTTTCACTGTAGAATCCACCAGTCTAAAGTAAATTTCGTGGGATCTTAGTGGCGTAAGTCGTTAAAATTCATCTTTTACGAGCGCTACTTCCTGGTCTACAGTCTGCACACTTTGAAAGTGGTCATCGGACACGAAATCATCATCTTCCAGAATCGTGATTGATCCAGCCAATGAATTTAGCCGGTCGTATGCTGCCGTCGATGCGATTCAGCTATTTATTTACATGCGGATTGTGAATTGTTGAAGTGCAAAATGGGGAACCAGAGGCATACTTCTCCGTTATTGTATCTTCAACAGTAAGTTAATAAAGTCAACAGCCATACACGTACAGTCAATATATGGGGTTGACGCCATGTAGGATTAATAATACTTAAGTTCCGCTAAATCCCCGCTTTTCACCTCTCGCCTTTCCATGCCATTTATCACCCCTTCTTTGTCCACAGTCTCCTCCCCAATCCTTACCAACTTCCGTCCCAATTGACTTCTCCTTCCTTTCATCCTTTCCTTATTCCTCCCACATGCCTTTACCCTTCCATTACTCCCTCACTTGCTCCTCCTCTCCTTCATTCATTCATTCGCCTATTTACCAATCGCTCCTCTCTGCTTCTCTCACATGACTATGCCAGCACACACACTCGTATACATGACAGGACATCAACGAACAAATGAGCCGCTTGTGCTCCAGGTCTCACCAACCCTAGAGATTACTCTCTCACCCCACGTTACCGAAATCATAGTCGTACCGAAAAGCACTAATCAAGCAGCAATGACAGCAGAACCATCAGCGTTGCTGCTCTCGGGTTCAGGAGCGCTAAGAATAATCAAGGATTCGGTAGTAGCATTGACCTGCCACTCATCAACGCCATCATGGATCCACGTCAGCTAAAACAAAGTGGAGTTAATGGGCAAGATTTGTCAGTGGAATGAGGAATTTGGTAAAAGAGATGCATGGTGGGAACAATAAAGTCAAAGACGCGGTGATCGTGCGCCCCTATATGAAAAACGTAGCTGCGTGAGCGCCAAGTGCGGCATAAAGATATAGAGATGTGAGGGAGATTGCTAGGGATCCCGAGTTGGTGATCCTAATGGTGATACAGCAGCAAGATGCTCAAAGCGGTATATACATGCTGGTTCAATGATCGGGTGTTGACCACTGCCTTTGCCATATCGCACTCCATGCCTGAAAGAAAAGTAGAGATAATGGTTGGGTGGAGGCTGTGTTAATGAAGTGTAGGTGTGGTGAATGAAAGCGACAGCATGGAAGATGAATGAACTCACAATAAGGCACCAGAGTAGCTATATACCTTTAAAGCAAGGATAATAAGCGAAAATCGACCAAAACTAACAGTAGACTAAAGCAAGGGTAAATCGGCACTTGCGAACAAATACAATTACACGGACATCATGCTAAACTCGGGACACAGACTGTCCCAACATTCTTGCTTAACTTCATCACTGTGTGCGCAATTGGGCACAGGGTCTTTTCTTCATTCCGCGTGGTAGAGATGGCAGCTAAATGAATGTCAAGAGCACTTCTAATCGCCTGTGTTAGCTTATCTACCACCAATTCTTTTCGTAAATTTATAAAAACAAATTTTACTTCCACACTAAGCACCTGAGGTGATTGAGGGGCAGCTTCACCTCCATGAAGCACAATCACAATGCCTACCGGAGTGCAATTGATAACTCTATTAGCTGTCCCCCCGGCGCGATGACTTAGGCCAAACAACACGAGCAATCAGTTTTTAGAGGGAGGCAACAATTCTAGACATCGAATCAACTCTGATGGCAACCAGTACTCTGCCCATATTTGTCTCTTCGATCTTATTCTTAAAATAAGTGGAAAATTGTGAAAGATTAGGAGACATTAGATACCAATGGCAATGCCATTAAAACCCAACAAAGATAACGAAGGAAATGCGGTTCAGTGACGAAGAAATGAGCCAAAGAGGTAAAAACGAATGCTATGCTCTGCGTGTTTTACCGGCTAGCTTGTGTTTAACGCGAGCGGAATCTACCTATAAAGGCGTCTGAATAACTAAATCACACAGTACGTTACAGAAGAGATAAACTCTCAGAATATGAGTTCACCCCTCCCATTTTCCACGAATTCACCTCAGCGTATGTCATTGCTTATAGCCATTAAAAATTGTTTATTTAAACAAGTCGAGTAATCCGCCAAGACAAATCTTATGCGCATTCCACTGCCCTAACCCAAACCGATATGCTTAGTGCTTGGAATAAGTCAGTTATAATAAACCAACAAGAAAATCTCGTTCAAACTGTGCATTGGGTCCGTTTAAAGTAATCATTACATCAAATTCATGCAACGCTGATAAGTCGAGGGTAAACGCTTACTGCAACTTTTATCAGAAGCCCCACCCAGGCCGCAATCTGCTGGACGTTTGCCTTTGCACACATACTCGTCATAGGACTGCAGTTCTCCGCCCCATAGACCAAGAGCTGAATGAATCACACGTTGTCGAATGGGCCAACATACCTTACGATACTAAAGTGAGAACTCCTTTGGTGCACCAATGGCTGTACTGCACAGAGGGGACACTTACCATCACTTTTGCAACTGAGAGATCGAAAGCATTAATCTTTCCTAGGAGCGGGGAAATTATGGCCATCCGCGGAAATCCTTCCAACTTCCAGACAGCATGGCTATTTTTGTTACGGCATTGGGTTGAGATTTGCCTATGCAAAAATCACATGTCTGAATAAGCAAACTTAAGTGGAACCACGGAGCAGAAATAAGGAAATGGTCTTTAATCCTGGCACTTTCGATTCGAAATTGTTTCTCATCTCATCCAACGCCTACACTGAGACGATGTTTGGTACTAATTCTTCACTCGGTGAAAAGATGGATGAGTTGCACCCCAAATGGATCGCTAACTTCACAATGGTTAAAATTGCTCATCTATTCATTGAAACAACACGCAACTCCTCATTTTTAACTTGTTTTGAAGTTACCAATTTCTTTATTGACTAGAGCAAGGGAAAGGAAGTCTCACAAAGCGCCATCTGATAAGTGAACCTTCACATTCAAATGCTGGAATAACTGTGATTCGCGGTTTTAAGCTCATCATCACCATGAAACCTCGAACCTTACTTCTGACTCGTCTGAAACAATTCGACTGCCCTCAAGTGGTTAGCTCATCGCTTCCGTGTACAATTTCTTGCCCACAAATGAAACACTAGTAACGACTGATAAAAATTTAGATCCTCACCTTTCGTCATGATTTAAAGACATGAAACCGCCAAGAACAGTAGACTCTATCCCTTTGTAGATAGTGCCTTGAGTAAATATGTGCAGTATGCATCGAAACTTAATGAAATTAGTTAAATGAATTCGAGTACGTTAAGGCAATTATTACACATACCGCGTTCAGCAAGCCTAAAAAACCACCAACCGCACTTTCATGATAACATACAGGTTTGGCCATGCAAATAGCAAACCACGCACAGCAACGACCGCGACAAAGACTAACCTTTCATATGTGCCGCTAAATACACGTAAATTGTGTTGAGTGTGGAAAAAGAAAATGCTTTCGATAAGAATTATTTTTTTTGCATTGGAATCCATAATAAAAAGTCAGTGATGTATGTTATGTAAATAAAGAGGAACACTTAAACAAGACTTTAAAACGAGCGCATCTTGGTCCTGATGATTCTTGAAATCTCAAGCCAGATCTTCTCTTTACTTTTCATCCTTACTCGTACACATCTTTGTTTAGAGTTTTCGGTTTTCCTCTAGTTTTGCTTACAGCCAAAAGTAGTGCATTAGTCTAATACTTATGTATTTTTAAGCGTGCCAATTAGGCGAGAGGCAGAAGCACGGCTTAAAACTCTCGATGCTGACAAATATTCTCCCTAGATGCTCTATGATACGCAGTCAATTTTCCGTTTTGTGTAAGATACTAAGACAGTTTTGGAACCATCAACTTGTATCGGTAGTGCACAAGTCCATGTGAATTTAATCCGCTTAAATTATTTTAAATAAGGAAAAGTGTATTGCTAGAAGCATATTTTCCTGCCTCACCGCAATCGCCGCTCCCTGTCTCTCACAATCAATCCTGCATAGCGCTTCGCCGCCAGCACTCCAGCACCTACCCATCTTAGTCCTTCACGGCTTTGTGCAGTGGCGATCTCCTTTCGTCTGCCTCGCTTCCTCTTACTTCATCACTTCTCAATTTCCCTCTGCAGACACCTAATTTTCAACAATTCTAAGCACGTCCAGATAGTCGATCACTTCTCATAACCCCACAACCTGAATTCTCTGCCTATTTGCCTCGTTCTCCTCTTCATTCCTACTTTACATTAATCCTTAGCCTATTTCCTTATGATACCAACTCATTTTCTGTCCTTAAGCATCCACTTCTTATAGCACTACCTATTTACTTCAATCCTATCCTCTTCTCTACTTGTTATCAATCATAAACCCGATCCTTTAACGCTCGGTCACAATTTCTCGTAAAATATCGAACTTTTAACAACACACAGTCTGACCTCCAACTCGTCCAGCACACTGTCTTCTTGCTCTTTATTATTTACATTTATCTAGTGTCTACCATTTCTGAATCCAATCTTTCACACATCGACATCCCTTACCATCTGTCTGGCTAGGTTCCCACTTCCCCTTCTTCTTCTTCTGTCCGCGCTAAAACTTGATCTTTCTGCTTATTAGCCTTAGCCCATTCTGGATTAGTGGTTTATATCGTCCCACATAACGGTTCTTTAACAACTTATGCCAGTCCCCTTCAATCCAATTGCATATTGTGTGCCGCTTTACAACCTGGACATACCCACACATATTATTATCTACAAGGCCGCTTTCCCACGTTTCCAGCTCAAGCACCCACGCGGTTACGTATTTCTCATCATCTCTCAATCCGCTGCTCTCACTATCTGCTTCGCCTACTTTCTGTCAACCCACACAGCATTTACATAACTATGCGCATTACCTTTCTCCCGTTCGTCACCTTCATTGATGTATCCCGTTCATATACCGGTCTTCTAGCTGCCACCAACACAGAGCCCAATTCTTCACAAAGCAGTCCCGATTCCTCGCCAGGTATCCACCACACCTCAACAAGCAACCCGCTTCTCGATACATTTGCCTCAGCTCCTCTACAGTCATCTAGCCCCAACCGTTCCACCCCTATTAGGTGCCAACATCCCTGCCTAGTTAACCATTCTGCCGCTCCACTCCTGCTTCTCTCTATCTATCTGTCTAAGCCAAGTCCTCCGAGCCCCTCACACCTCTGTTTAGCGTCAGTCTACTCACGTATGCAGATTGTATGGACAGGAAATAGGTATAGAAAGGAGTTAAAAATGTCAGTTTTCCTCCCCAGTTCCAATACCCTAACAGCTCTGTGCGCAATGTCGCCATTGTTCCAAAAACGCTTACTTTATTTACGTTGGACAGCTCATTTTGCGGTCCAGCCCAACCAGAAGCTATGGCCTGCCTTGTCAGCCAAATAGTCTCGTCACCTTATGAAACAAGGTGGGAGACTTTTGCTTCCTCTCGATGATCTCTGAAGATGACCTAAATGAGAGCATTGCAATATTTGGTTTTCCAGATGGAAGCGATGGCGTGAAACCATCTGCTATTAAGCTATGTCTAACTACCTTAAAAAGTGTAATGCGAAAGGACAGAACACGGTTTTGTCGCACCACAGCGGCCCTAAATGCTATGCGTAGAGGACAGCGCACAAAAATCTATTGACAGCCATTTTGAAGTGCATGGCAGTGATAATCGAACTACGAGCTTGTATTGCTTTAGCGTTCCACAGAATTCCCTAATTACCTTGCTAATATGATCGAGAATTCTTGCTTTGAACCTTAAAAGCATTACACATTCTACAAAGGAACTTGCCATCCAAGGTCTAATACCTATCCTTTGAAAGCTGTAGCAGTGGAATTCGTGTATCTCGCAGTCAAGAGACTAACTGCCTTACCTTCCTTAATTAACCTGCTGAAGAAACCAAAAACGATGGTTTTTCAATGGAAAAGCTCTAAGCCTTCAACTTGCAAAGTTACTACACAAGCTAAAAGTGACATTCTAACAATGGACGCAAGTCATTCAGGATCATCACCTACCCTGCAAAAATATGCGAGCAAATCGAAGTGGATACTTGAGAAAGCAACATGCAAGACGAGAGGTTGTCCGGTCATCCGACCGGTCACGCTGCGTCACCTTATATGTCAAGTGTTCGTTATCGGCCCGTGTGACCACTTTTGCTTACCATATGAAGAGGTGTCAAGAAATGTGCTTACAAGGGCGACATCGTCAAAATGCCTGTCCAACCAGACACTACCTTTGGTCAAGGGAAGAAGATATGGAGAAAATGAAGGGTAGGTTAGAACTAGTAAAGTAAAGGCACCGCAAAGGCAAATAAAGACGATGAATATGTAGGCGCAAGAAGCCCAAAGAAGTACATGGTGCAAGTGAGACGGAAAGAGATCGTCAAAATCACCACTTCTATAAATAAAGTGTCCACCAAAAAGGCATATAAGTAAGGTTGATAAGAGAGGCAAAGACATCAAATCCAGGAGCAAAAAACTATTTCATGGTCAGTTAATTAAGTTGATAAGGCACAAAACCAAATGCCATTAAAAGCATTTCCTCGTTCAATTGTATGCGCAAAACAGTGCAAAAGAGAAAGGATTGGCGCAAAACCCACATGTAAAGGTAAAAAGGCCTGAAAAACTGGGGACTGAACAAGTAATTTAGCCAACACATTCAAGATCGGTAATGCGCAAGACACAGCCATGCGACTATTCATCCACAAAGCCAGCGGCAGGTGTTTCCTTGCCTCATCTGCGAGCATCATTTGAGACTGGTAGGGAGATGAAGGAGATTTGCAAAGATGGCTTTGGCAGACGATGAGTTGGAAAGAGGAGGCAGGAAGGACTGATAATAAATATGGAGGGGGAGGGGGAAGGTGGGCGTAAGGCGGGTCAGAAGGACGAAACTTTCTTGTGTCTATAAAGAGGAAAAATAATGGTGAGGAAATGTTGTGCAGGGAGTGTTCACTCCTTTGTTCCGTTGAGTCGAATACGTAAAGCACAAACAATAGGACATAATGTAAGACGCAATTCTTGAGAGCATATTGAGCGTAGTGAGGGACGAAGGAGCCATTCACCGAAGATTCGTCAAAGTGGACGTGAGAAAGGAGGCGTAGATAGGAGAGCTTTTCCCCACCCATTTCAAGGACATCCTTAGGCCTACTCCTTATGTGCGCACCTTGATTCAATAATGTCTGCGCGAATGAAGGGGAAGCTCTTAATTCCCATTTCACAAAGTTATGTCGAGCCAATTAGGCATGTCAAATCAGTGTTGAGACTGGCTTGAATGGTGACGTATAGGGCACGCTATTCAAGCCTGGTATAATTTGGCCTAGGTTGCCAATCGTATCATTTCTGATTCAGTTCAATCTAGTCAGATTTAGTCAAGCCGGGACTTGCGTACCGTGATACAGGGCTTCCGCAGCGGGACATGAATGATAGGAGAATCGCTTTACATCGGCAGGTTTTGTGATGCAGGTGCTTATTTGGGAATTTAGAGCACACTTAAGGGCAAGGAAATCAATTTTGGCACAGCAAGCTTAGTGCAGGAGAGAGCGGCGATTAAAGGAACCGGTGGCGTTACCCCTAAAGGTTGCTGCCAAGTTGATAGAGGGACTTTCCTCTTCTGCATCTTATATTCTATGCTTGGATAAAATGTTATTTTTCATTGCAAATTTCAATGGCTGTCCATGCGTATCTTCGGTATGAGCAAGGTGACATGAACGTTCAGGTACAGGAGGCAGGGAAGTGACTGAAAGGTAAGAAGGCGTAGATAGGGAGCTGCGGTGCAGCGCTCTTCATTTCTTTCATATATTCTTGAAACCACTCATGTAGTCATGGGGCTTAGTAAAATATGAGGGATTTGGCTTGATGAAAAAGTCGGTTATTTTATGAAAGGCACACTAGAAGAAGTCAACTATAGTTTGTTCCTTCCATGTGCTTCAAACTGGATGCTAGATGTGATAGTAGTGAAATGGCGTACAAGAATGAATTGGAAAACTGAATGATCGTGAATATGAGGGAAGAAGGATCAGAAGAATGCATAGAAAAGCAAAATATCTAAGCAATTCTGCTAATACGAAAAGACGATAACCGTTTCAGAAGCATGAAATATGTTCCAAAGCTTCAAGCGATCCATTTTTTTGTAAAATGCGCCACTTAATTCACTCTACCCGATTGTACTTTCTTTACCGTTTAAATCCAAACCCCTTCAGCTTTACGCCGAATTCTTGAACCCATTCCTAATTTTATAATTTGCTTTATTACCATGCTCAGTCTTCTTTACCGTTGTAGACAATTTATACTTTGTTTGCACCTACGGTGTACATAGACAATTGCGATGCAATGTAATATAATATGCAACGTAATACAATGAGGTATGCGGATGGTATCCAAACTTGGCGTAGATGCCTTCCAAAGCAGACATGCCAGCCGACGACGACGGGCAATGAAGAGGAGTGGTCAGCAATCGGAATTTTGAGACTTAAGACTCACGTTCAACCCCCGAGGGACGTCAAGAGGTCGATCGTTGTGACCGCACATATAGTAGCAGAGTGATTAAACGATGGCAGTTGTTCAACTGCTTCCTTTAATACTTTGCTTGGTCTCTTGCGCTGCCATTACACCTTAAGATCGCGTAAAATAGCCTCTGCTAATCCGGCATAAGGTACATTGAACATTGCGATAAATAATTGGATTTTTCACATTTCTCTTCCTGTATGATGTGTATGCGTAGTACTAAGCAAGCTACCAACTGAATGAGCGTATTTGTGGTTGGGTGAGTAGACGCGGTGAAGTGGGAGGGGAGACGATGCAAGGGGTGTTGCACTGGAATCCGCACATGGGATCTTGCATCCAAGACGTGAAGTCCTGACCACTAGACTGTTGCAGCACTATCGTTTGCCTCATGAGTCATCATCGTCATTACCATCTTCCTCTTCTTCAGCGCACTCTACTTTCTCCTATTACCTTCGCAATCTTCGTTTCTTTATCGTGCTTCTCAGCATGCACATTCGCTTATCATATTGTAAGCCTACTCTCAAAGACCATATTTCGTGGTGGCGCGTGAAGAGGTAGAATGGAAAAATATAAATCTGATCAGCTTGGCTTAGCTCAGCTCGTCTCCGATCTTTTTCTTGGCATACCCTTTTTGTTTGAAATTCGGTATTATAAGGGTCCACCCGGTGATTTTGCAGATTACAGGATAATTGCTCATTTATCGGGTAGAAGCATTTTCAGAGGAGTTATGTGTTGACTGATGTACCTGTCTGCTCCGTATGCGATGTGGCTGTCAGTCGACTCTAGTTAAAGACGCAGCCAAGTTGGTCCCATTCCAATGACGCATTGTTACTAGTGATCCATGAGACTAACCATGGCGACGAATGCGGATTAAATGACAACGGCCTCTCCTAACAGGAACTTGAGGCGTGACAGCCTTTCCCCACCCGTTTTGACGATCTAATTGGCAGGTACCTTCATCCAGGTGTCAAGTCAACTGCCAGGTAAGTAGTGCGCATTTTCAGGACAGCAACCGCACAATCCTTCCCTTGTAACTCATTTTACGCCAAGGAACGCAGACTACACTCTGGCGCTGAATGTAGTTTAAGTTTGTTACCTCCGTTAGTCCACCAATCTGCACATTACTTCGAGCATTTGAAGCAAACTCGAACAAGGAAAGCGTTAAATCTACTCGCATTGAAAATAATGTAGAACACATTCAAAGTTAAAAGCCACACTTAAAGAAAATTAGCTTTGTGTTTTAATGGTCTGGAGCATTTTGAGTGAAGCACAAATGCAAATACTATCGTTAACATGTCTTAATGTTAAATTAACTTTGCAGCCACCTTATCATGAGACGCGGATCTCTAGCACAATTCAACCAGTAAGACGATAATCAATTTTACCTCTTTGACTGTCATTTGCTGTTTGACACAACTTCTGATGGAGCGACTTAGAAACTAGTAAAGGCAGAGGTAATGATGTTGAGCGTCGGTGTCTGCAGTGAAATGAGCCTCCTTAGGAGTTCTAAACAGGATCAACGTTTGTGATTAATATAGTCACAGTCACCCGTAGTGCTTTGAGATTCGGCGGAGTATACTCGCTGACTTTTTGCCGGGTGTGCGGTCCATTGGCACGAATATGCCCGGATATCATGCATATCTTTGCCTATAACCTTAGTGCACCAATATAGTGATCTTTTGACTTGCGCTTATATGCACACCGCGAAATCAATGATCATCATACCGCTTGAAAGCAATGTGCTAAGTAGTCTAGTGAGGATGCCTGCCCTATAAGGATGGCATTCACTTTCATCTATGTGACGAGCTGCGATATTGTGGGTGGGTATTTCGTACGGATCACATGAAAGTTACCATGGGTGCCAGAACCATAAAAGCAAATAGATCCGCATTAAAAAATCAGTATATATAGATTTGTCGGTTGAATTGGTTGTGGAAACATTTGGTTTGGGCATTGTAAAATGGATGGTGGACCCAATAAACGGATAATTTGCCTTCCTTTAGTCAGCTTCGGACGCTTTTATAATATTTTCCGTCCTGCTCGCCAAAATGCTCTCAGCACACTAACCATGCTATCTGTGTATGCTTGACCATCTCTGAGCAACCCTTTCATGTGGAGGAGTGCAATACCAGAAAACCATTTTTGTTTGCATTATTAGTTGCTAGAGGCGCGTAAAAATCTACGAATGGCAAACGGACTTCTTCATGTATATAAAAGCAAAACACGCTAAAGCGTTAGGTGACTTTTTGCATTTATCAAGATGAGAAAAGTTTGCTGTAGCAAAGTACAATGAGGGATGGAGTTATGGGTCGTTCACGTAAAATGCTAAAACCATTGAACAAAGTCAGAGCACATCAGATATAATTAGAATTTGACAGACTCAAACTCACTCATGTGGGCTGCAATAAAGTGGTCGATGTATTCCTCAAATTGAGTGAATGGTTTGGAGCACAGGCAGCACGTATTGTGATTCGAGGCTATTTTGAAGTTCAAAAGAAGGTGCTTTCGCAAAAGTTATTAGACAAGAATAAAAGAGAGGTTTCGCAGACGTCTTTACCTTTTTGATGCTGCAAGATCGTTGCAATGGTTCTGCACTTCACTGGACAAGCTGGGCAATGTACATTCAAGTCAGCTAAAATGTAAAATATGCGGAATACGGTGCTAAAATTGTGCTGGTAGCTAATGAGATGGCATAGCTCAGCGGCTTAAAAAATCGAAATCAGCTTAATCTAATCCCTAGTCAGATAAGATGGTGTCATTCGGATCAAAGCAACGATCTGTATGCTTAATACGGCTCATCAACCAGCAATCAAATTTAAAATTCGCATAAACATACATCATTATTTAACTTACGCACGCTTTGCTCAGTTTTGATGAAGCAAAAATGAAACTGTAGGCAAAACTGAAGGGCGCCTACCTTGATGCTCTCGAAGCATATGTGCTCTGCACGAGTTAATGTTTCTGAATTGAGCGGAGCAAATTCTACATCTGCAGTTATCCATTTTAGCAGAGATGAAGATGAGATACGCGGCGCTCAGTAAAAGAGCCTGCGGTACATATAATGCAAAGCAAAGGCGCCAACCGAATCCGTTCTTAGCTTTCCACCTAATTAAAACACAGAGGAGCATAAATGGCATAATTTGTTAATGAACTTTAGTAACGCAATAGCTGTTTGCAGTGAATCTCAATTGCGTGGACTGCATTAATATGTAGTTTTGTTATTTTCAAAGGCCTTAAGCCTCCATGCTTGTTAGTATGGAAAAGAAGCTATGCCATAAAATAAGGGAGCCATGATATTTCAATTCAGGTCATTAAAGGTTCACGTATGAGTAAGGGTGTTTGTGATAATCACCAACTCCAAAACTGCGCTGTGCAAGGATGGGCACTACCTGTTAAACGTAGGTCTTAGTCCCTTGAACATTCGTATTTCTCCATCTGTAATGCCAGATGGACAATATTCATACGGTACACGAGTATTGGTGCCACCATTTTAATAAAACGCTATTTTTCGAGCCTACACTACTACATCCTGATTGTTAAGAAGATAAGAATTGATTGGCAAGGCTGGCTTGCTGGTGGCCATAGGATGTATCAAAACTCTTCATTTGCCCCAAATAAAACTAATCGTGGCTTCTGCGTGGCTTTAACAGAACGACTTTTACGATATCTATTCCTGTCATTATCCCACATCGCACCCATCCTTTTCTATCCTGTCTTATCAATCGGTTCCAAAACGCCTTACTCCGCAATATTACCTCAACCTGACCACTCGCAAGAGGGAGCCTCATACTCACCACGTACACACTGGAGAGCATCTCACGGCGTGATGCATCCCATAACCGGCTGTACTTAATGCACACTGAAGGTGAAATATGGCCTTGACCAGAATCCGGACCCGAAACCTCGACCACTAAAAACGCGAATCATACCCTTTGACTTCTAAGCCGCACCAACCAGCGTGTACCAGCTTTTCATCCCGCCTACCTTTTTTCTTCTCCGCCAACATTTGTCAGCGATGTGTTGTTATTTTTGTGGTCGCTCTTTGCGTGATGCAAAGTGCCATGAAGGGCTAGATGCCAATACATGTCATAAACAAATTGAGTTGAGTTCTATCAACAATAAACGAAACCTTGTGATCAAATAGTCCCAATCACATCAGCTACAAAGCTCCAATCTTTTTACTCAGCAATTGGCAGTGTTTGGGGTGTTTGGAGCAGCAACAGAAAATCAACGAAATGGGGTTTCCGTGCCTAATTTTATGCTTCGCAGAAAATGATGCCAAAATGAGTACTACCACGCTACATATAATGGCGTAAAGTAGACCAAGAAGGCCTAGCAATTGGGAAAGCGTTGCATGTTTAAGGCTTTAATAAACGTATAAAGAAGTGCAAATGGCAGCGTAGAAACAGGTAAGATGAGAATAGACATTTAAAAATGTAAAGTCAGCATGGAAGGGCAAAGCACTTGGTGGATACAAAAGCGTTCACAGCTTAATATTAGTTTTTAACTAAGAGAAGAGGTTGATAAATGACAGGACATATTCAGGTACTGTGAGTTTCCTGCTCAGCAACAAAATATCCATAGTTTAAGTTACCATTGCGTAAACCAGCCAGTTACAAGTGAGATTTCCATTGGCACATTGGATGTAATGCTTATTAAAGCTTAGGAACGGTGTTCGTCTAATAATGGCAGTGCCGCCACAGTATGATAACCGGCAAAAGCCAGATTCATTCATGACAAAACAAGGGCGCTTCTAGCTAGCTTTAATTGCACCGGCCTTCTTCTTTGCATAGACAATTTACGTCAACAAAAGGATAGCCTTACCAACAGGCGCCATGTAGGCAGCATTGGCAGCGGAACAATTAGCAGTATATACGTCGTATTAATGTGTAGTGCAAGCTATCAGTACTTCAGCAACGGGTTTGACTGACCACTCTTTGATAATAGCATACTTTCGCACTGATTAAAAGTATAGAAATGCAGGCACAGCTGCTTTGTAAGCGGTGGGAGTGATCGAGCTAAGACAATATGGCAATGTGGACGCACAGTAAAGGAGACACTATTAGAGACGCAGTGATCATGCGCCTTTATGCAGGATTCTTTACTTGCGTGTGTGCTGGGCACAATCCTATGGCAAGAGGATTCAGAAGTGTCGATGATCTTGGGTTCGACGAATGCGTTGACGGTATCGCAGAGAAAGATTATGCTTTGAATTGTGCTAGTTTTTCCAGCAAAGAGCAGACCACTGTCTTTATTCCATCACGTTCCTCTTCCGTAAGGATAAGAAGGTTTCACTGAAAAGAGGATGAAGGGTTTGTAAGCCAAACAAGTGGCAAGTGAAATGGATAATCAGATGGCTGGAAAAATTACTATTACCGCCACAAATTAATGACAGTAATCCAAGTAACATAAAAGTTGAGCGCCAAGAAAATGCTGACATTTGGACACAAAATACGCCATACAGACATCTGACCTTAATCATGAGGAGCCGAATCAATATTCGCAACTCACTTTCTCATGGCTGAAGGGATGCAGGGTCTTCCTTCGAATTCTTGCGGCAGTGGCTGCAGTTCATTGGTTTAGTAAGCTTTGATTCTCCAACTTTTCTCTTGGTTAATAGGATACACGCTTATCGCTTTCACCTCGATCCTCTAGCCTTTAAAACTAGTTTACTGGTTAGATGGGAAACCCTGTAGCAGCAACACTATATGTGGTACAGCGATCAAGGACATGACACTTCAGAGTGGAATTTTCTTTCAGGGACAGGTAACATGCGTTTCGCAATGCAACTTGAATTTTCCGACCGCTTCTCACCAGAATGGCGTACTCAAACTTTCATCTTTTGGGCACTGTTACTGGTGCATGCATTATGGGTGCTGCACCAATGCCATCGATGTTAGTCTCGTTTGCTTCGTGAGTCAGCAAACTAGATTTTGGTGTTCAGACTGTGACGTACCTTTGTAGGGGACAGTTTTGTGGTGGGTGATGACTGATTAAGCGCAGATGTGTTTGTTGCAGGTGGGTTAGGAAGCAAGTGTTTCTTTCTGAAAACCGACTGTCCTTGCAGCTTAGCCTAAGCCATTGCTCTAAGTTAAGAATGGCTGCAAAGTGTGTGAACGTGAGAAAGCTGGCTTTCATTCGTATCTCAATCCGAATTCCCATGCACCGCCTTCTATGATGTTCAAGCACACCTCATTTCTTCCACAAACACGTCTCCATTCTTCATCAGCCCTATCCATTTTGTCTTCCCTTCATTCCTTCTTTCCTCCCTAAATGCCTCCATCTTTCAATCGCTCTTTCATCATTGCCACCTCACACTCTCCTCCATCCACCCATTCCTCCATTCATTAATCTATCAATACATTCTTCCTACTTTTTTCATATGGCTTTACTGTAACGCATATACACCCAACTTTTAACTTCTTGCTCCATCTCCTACTTTAACCGACCCACGTCACCTGCACCCCCTCCATACTCACTGTTCAAACATCAGCGTTAAGCGCGATGCAAAATGCACTTGTCAGTGCATTTACCAATGAGTGTAAACATCCACATCTTACCAAGCACCAATATCGATACGATCTTGAGCCCTGAGTGATATGGCGACACTACCATGACCACCAAATCCACTGCCTCTAGTAACCTCATCACCATCATCACTTTCATTGACATTACTCTATCCACTTCAGTAGGCTAGAGAAAGTCGATGATTTGTGGCAGACCTGTAATTGAGTAGGCTTTACGTTTGCTGCCATCATTGCAGTGTTGCGTTCTAAGAGAAAACAAAGCAGGTGTGCTCCAATCGATGCATTTTAGTTATGAATATGCTCTGTATGTGAAAGGGTGGTTGGTTTTGTTTATGGCGACTTCATCGTCCGATAAGTGAGTTCCATAACACGCTCTCTCTACCATTTATAGCTTGTTGCGAGAATCCAATGCAACAGAGAAGTTGATTTGGAGATGGCAAAGGAAACACATGCTTAATTTACCTAAACGAACCTGCTCACAACTAATCAATGACCATGCTGTCTACAATTTCTTACGACTGCCATCGTACTGATTGAGTGATAAAGCGCAATTACTTACAAAATGAAAATGTTTTAACAGCAAATTTATGTAGACTGCCAAAGTAGAAGCCCTCACAAAGCAGCTTATACAGATGTTCACACGAGAGCAATAGAAGAGAAACAGATATGAGGTTTATCTGATTGTAATTGCTGCTAATTTTATCATCTTGCCTAGAAGTGAGTGAATTGCAAGGAAATAATGAAAGGAACCGAGTAAGGCTATGCAACAGCTGAAATAAATTACGAATGCAAATAAGGAAAAGGGTTCACAAGTTTGACAATTAGAGGTAGAATACAAGAAGTGTCAAAGAAGAAAAATGACGTAATGGGGAAATTAAGGTAAGGGGAAGCTATTACGGCAAATGACGTGATTCTTCTTCCTGAGATGAAGTAGAGAAGTTCCCTAGCACTCTGTGAAAGTAAAGGTAGTCAAGACGATATTGACGCCTTATCTCCTATGCAACTTGTTTCCTTTTTTGTATATCCAGTTGTCTATCTGATTTTTATGATTAACAGACGACTATTTAAGCCATCCGCCTGATTCTTGCATCTTAGCGATAGGCCTGGGAGTCCCCATTAGTTCCCTTATCGGTAGCCTGCCATTCCCCCCAACATAGGTTCTTCTTATCTTGCAAGCATTTAACCTACACAGCTGTGCCTTTCGGCATTTTGGCCCTCTTGTCTACAGCTCAACTAACCTTAGTGGTCAGTAATTCATTATACCTCTCATTAGGAACATTGTCCTGCCAAAATTTTTATGCTGCCGCATTAATAAATGGGCGAAATTCAATCTGTAGCCACTTTTGGAGTCATTCCTTCAAATACTTGTGTCTCCTTCTTCTTCACCTTCTGGGACCAGTAGATACATCTGCATTGTAGCCATAGCTACAGCTCGTGGTAAATAATGGCAGGATTAGCGAAGGAACTCCGCATGCCGTTTTTCTCTAACACTAATTTCGCCCCCGTAATTGTGACACAGGGCATACTGACCTGAAGTGCAATCCTTTAATTCAGCTAGACGTTCTAAGGAGCAGCTACAATAGATGATTTAGGTTCGGAGGATTTTCATACCAATTGAGCAGCTAGTGCACAACTAAGAGGTACTTAAATAACCCAATCTCTAGCTTTAATTGTGGCTTTTTACTTTAAATGATGTGCATGCATAAAATCGTCCTCTGTGAGTTTTTCTAATGGCCTCTTTGCCAACTTGATGGCCACCTAGCACTGCTGGGTAATTGACTTTGACAGGCACAACCACAGCTTTCACCTCTCTTTTCCCATGTGTAGTACCCCTTCAGCAAGCTTCATTTCAAAAGTGACGATAAGTAGTCTTGCTAGTGGATTTCTTGGTTAGAATTAGAAAAAGAGTAGCCACAGCGAGTTGGTTCTTCATATCTGGTTAATGAGAGCGCAGTGAACATAGTCAAATCAGAGCTAGGAAAGCAGTAGTGTTAAATAAAGGCGACTAATAAGGTGCATTTAAATTTAATAAACCTAATAAATGCATTAGAAATATGGCATTAGCATAGTTGACTAGCTTGCAAGTTACTCTGTGAATCAAGACTAGAAGTCGAGTTATCATCCTTTACACAGGAAATTCCATCTCGAATTCCACTCAGTGAGTTAATTTTGGCCAAGGAATTCGCTCAGTAAAGCACGCATTTATGAGAACTCCGTCGTGTGTGCAATAGAGCAGTGCTTAATGAGCACCTTTCTGTTTTCTGAGGCCAATTTCAATGCAGCAAAGCCAAGATGACTTTTTTTCTTATTCATAGCGTTCATTGGAACTCCTGCAGCCAAAAGCTGCAACCACGTCTAGTATGTCTGCCTCACTATTACCCCTTCAATTTGTCTTTCTTTTCTTTCTCATTCGGAACAATTGTCACAGCGGAATGATGTAACAAGTGCCTTAGGGACTGGAGAATGTATAAATTGCACGCAAATGACGCAGTGCCTGACCTTTGCTTACGTCGCGATTGTTAGATACAGTCCCAATGCGGGCATTTAAAAAACTATTTCAATTTTCGTTGCGAAATTCTACAAGCAAACATGCTGCGTTCAAGTGGAAATCTAAGAATTAGTTTGTGCGTTTGGCAATGGGAAACTCAATTCAGCCTCTGACAACAACGTCTTTAGTATACCATCCTTGTCCCAAAAAGAATATCGTTTTTCACTTACTCTTCTTTATTCCTTATTCTCAGCACTACATGCTTGGTACCTTTACCTCGGTCTTATAACATTTTATCGAAAATCCATCCCACGTATATCACCAACCAGAACAAAATGATAACAGTAAAGTTGAGGTTCTCCCCCTTTATTGAGCGTAAGTCTGCTAGCAAAGCTCACAGCTGAGTACTAAGGCAGCTTTCTGGATAGCACTGAAACATAGAAAAAGGAATGTGCATTTTGTCATGTACCCATCTAGGTGTGCAGTGCATTAAAAACCAGTGGCATCTATAATTACACTCGACTATTGGTCACATGATACCACCGTGTCTCTGTCTATTCCTGCCTAAGCTACCAATAAGATTTGACGTTGCGTGTAAATTGTCTGCCCAAAATTGCCAGCTAGGCAACGCCTAACTGGTTTTGCACAGGTAAATCTGCCTATGTAAGACCTACCACAAAATCATTTTGCAGCATACTAATAACCTCCATCAGTGATTGTTCTAGCTTACTAAGCCACCAGTTTTATGCAAAAATATAAGCGAAAGACTCACGAGAACTCAAAAATTTGGTAATATAATGGCATCAACTTGCGTTCTAAGCAAGCATTGCGAGCCAAACATCTGCAAAGTTGAAGAAGCCAAGGCGTTTCAGTATACAATTATTGCAAAATTGGCCTGGTTAATGAAGTATTACCTACAGAAATGATGTGAACGCATGTGTTCACCCAAAGCCTCCAGCGTCATAAATTCTGCGTAGCATTCTGTACAGTGAAGGCGTACTTCTGAATTCTCCATTCGCATGACTGCAGTGTGGCACAACAAAACATAATTTTGGAAAAAGTTGGTATGAAATGCTAGTGTTATAGCTGAGAAGCTGAGCACACTTAATTCAACTAAAGGTCAATGGACTCTAACTCACAAATATGCGAATCGATGGAATGGCGGATGAGCAAATCAAAGTTTTCGAAGTAAGTGCGACAACAGAAGCACACATTGTGTTCCCAAGCTAATTTTGAGGTTAAAAGAACGCACTTGCATTAATTTTAACATGCATGCTGACTGAATGAAAAATATGATGGTGAATTTGTAGGTTTTCTTACCCCTCTGATGACGTAGGAGCATTCCGAGGGTTTCGTAATACCTTGTGCAATTCGGACATTTGAGAATCAACCTTACTATAATATACAAAGCATTTAAAATGAGATGCTGAACCTGTGCTGCGATTCACCTAATTTAACCGCCTTTTACACAGGTCTTCATCTTTTGCATTAATACAGGCATTATCCCACCCTGTACAAATAAACTCTTCATGACCTAACTCCACACCCCTATGCCTTAATACACATACTTCTCCATAAAGACATGCTTTTGATCATGTATGCATTCATTTACAAGGCATACAAGGTGTTGTTGCATAGAAGGGTTAAATTCAAAAGCATAATGTTCCTACAGTGATGCACGCGCTCCAAGTGTGCAAAATATAGGATAAAGTTTCTGAATTGCGCCGGGCACAGTCCGCAGAAGCAGATATCCATTTTGGTCACGTGAAGGGTGAGTTGTACATGAATATTTGACCGAGTGTGAAGCGAATGTGATTACCAAGCAGGTAGACCTTCTGGATCAGTCCTCAACCAGACGTCCGATTACATCGCACGACAGTGACGATGGTGTGCATTGGAGCTTGAACCGTTTGCTGCTCTACAGTGGTACAGTCATTGCTGTGGTTGTCTTTCAAATATTTGTAAGACCTGGAGGCCGAGTGGAAGATAGCCGTTTTTTTTTGCTTAAAGGGTAGTAGTTTTAACATGTAAAACGTGTAGGTTTACATAGCTTTAGTTTACAGCCTTTAAATTGTTGCACTGGCCTTTGAATTGCATTTAAATTACACATAATCCGTTGGGTGCATAATTTAGTAAGGCTGCGTGGAAACACCAGCTTCAATGTCTTGATGTCACTTGATGTTTGGCTTGAAATCCCTATTTCCATTTTTGCACTGTTTTGCAATGGTTGCATCTTTTGGAGTTTAGGGTTTCCGAATCTCGCTAGCTACCTAAATGGCGATTCTCGATTGTCAGTGTTATATGGCAGCTGCTTCACTGATCCTAATAACAGATTTAGAAGACTGGTTTCTAATAAGGACTGATTTTCTACTGCTAAAGTACTATGTAATAGCTTAAAATGGCTTAAAAAAAACAGAACACCAACAATTGATAGAGAAATGCCCATAAAAAGGAAGGAAAATGTTTGCCTGTCAATTGTAGGAAGTATAGAAGGAATTTTAAAAAAGGAAAAAAGAACAGAGGAATGTTGAATAGAGTGACGGTTGGTGGCAGAGGGTGGTAGAGATAAGTGAAAGGAAGAGAGGTGGTCTATCAGTAGTAGATAAGTAGTTGAGATAGTGGCGGGTGGTTAAGAGCAATAAAGTAAGGGTTAGAAGTCAGTGTTGTTGGTGATTTAAATGAAGGGAAGAATGAAATGGAAGTAAAAGAATAAATGAATAAAGAAGTAAATTCGCTGCTTATCATTGTAAAGGTATCTCCTAAAATGAACGGAAGCATACTGAAGAGGAAGAAGGAAGGGATTTCGTGCAAATAATGGATGTACGATAAAGAAGGAAAAGAGGGTACCTAATAGTAGGCTATAAGTGGTCGAAGCAGCAGCAGTGGCGGGAAGGAAGCGGTGGGCGTGGTAAATGAAGAGTACTTTGATGGGTGCATATGAATAGTGAGTGGGTAGTTAAAAAGAGAGGGAAGGCGCAGCGCATGTGCCGTGGACTAGACTAAGCAGACTTCTTTGCCAACCACTTCCACCACAGCCTGCATTAAGTTCTCTTCAAAATGCTTCCCACTTATTTTTGCTTTCCAGGATTAGGATCACCTTTCCTTTCCATAATGCAGAATTTGTACATGACAGAATAGAGTTCGACAGAGGAAAATGGTTAATTAGCGTCAAAAGGGCAGCTTAACAGACTTAGCCTTAAAATTGACAGAGTGCTATTGTTTGGACTGCTTATTTTAAAACTTACAACATTAAACGCTTTTATGACTTCAACAGCTTTTGATGAGTGTAATTCGTCACGGGCCCTCTTGAATTTTTGGGAAAGATCTAAAGGTAATTTGAAACTAAAAGTAGCGCGGCAAGAAAAATAGAAGTCAATAGCAGGAGAAATAAGGACTCCGAAACGAATATCTTGGTTGTAGGGATGCAAATGAGTGAGCCGAGAGTACGGGTTTGAAGATGCACTAGATGCCTGGCTTCTAGCCGGAGACATGAGATGGTCTCAGCTCAGCCTATTTTTAGTATCCACGATAACTCTGGGCTTGGCCTTGGTTCTACAAATATTAGCGAATATTTCTGAGTTATATTCGTCTGGTGACTTGAAGGGAGTTAGTAAGGACGTGTTTTGCGCGTACTTCCAGAGGGCGTATAAATCAAGTCAAGAAATAGCATATTCGGAAAAACTCATGGAATGCTAACCATGAAATTTTCAATTAGGACCACCCAACTTAATCCCAATAAACCCAGAATTATTTTTCTGTTTATTTTACTGCGTGCAAGGTTTTTTATTATAAGGCACAGAGCACTAACATCAATTTTATTATTATTTGTGAAATGCTAAGAAATTTTTCCGAGGTAATAAGTAGGTCGTAACCAGTGTGATTTGATCATTGTTTCTTATTCACATGCAAGCAGTTTAAAATATGAAGTTTCCGCAAGTACCGGATTATTTTGATTCCTACGAACGAGGTGATAGAATTTTGCATTCTTTGCCTAAGCCTTACTTCCAATGGCAGTGGTGTAAGGATGAAGCCAAAGAATGAGGTCAAATAAAAAATACGATTTAGTAGATAGAGGAGCCAGCAAAGCTTTAAAAAGACAACGCTAAATAAAGTGAGATGGCCATCTCAAGTGAGTTTAAATAAGGCTCATTATTTAACGACCAAAATGAGTACCATAAGTATGGTCACGGCAGGGTGCAACTTTGATTCATCTGTCCACTCCTTTAATTTACTTCCCACTTAACCAGGCTGTACATCCATCGTGATGACCAAAACTATTAGCCATGATAACTGCGGCATAGATACAAATTTGCGTCAGCAGCGTCTTGCTAAAAAGAATCGATGAGCTCTCCTGATGGTGAAATAAGGTTGGCGACGGGAGCATCGTGACGTAATGTGCAACAAATGGTCGTATTAACTCAAGCATAGGGACAGCCTGGTAGTAGTTTATAAGGCTGAAATGACTCCGGCGTGGCCGACCTCACGATGCCATAGATCAAAGGTATGCTCCACATTCGATGCCCCAAAATAAACTACAACCAACTCCGTCAAATGGGCCTTTCTCTGCTCAATCTGGGCCTATTTAGAATGCAACGGAACTCTGTAAGCAGGAAACATGTGCGAAAGAGCAGGATTGGGAAACTAAAGCAAATTTTTTTACAATTACGCATATCGTTGAAGTTGGTGATGTATAATAATCCCTCTTTCGCTTCTATTTTGAGCAGTTTTTCGTGGTCTTACTAAAACTGTCAATTCCAAAACAGAAGAATTGGCCCAGAGAAATAAAAGGGTTGAAAATTTACATCACATTGGGTAGCCATTGATTATGCTCCAGCGCTTCAAGCAATTTAAGAATTTTCATGCGATATGTGTGGTGGTGACTTTGTCGTACATCTGGTTCTTATTTCCGAATTGTCCGTAGTGTCCTAATAAAGTAATATGCGAGGCATCAAAGTGGAATCCCTCGGTGCAAATTGTCGTTCTTGCGACATCTTCATCTTACCTAATCAACAAATAGGTGAAGCCCATTTTGTAGCCAATTTTTGAGTTGTTAACTTCTATATCCGCGCTTTCATACCCCATCCTTCTGGATTTGGTATCTCTCCATCAATTTTTAGCCTTACCTAAATCGCGTGGTGATGGCCAAGCCACTTGTTTCGAGCTGACAAAGATAGCAAAGACAAGTGGGTTCTGAGGGATAAAATTGCTTTACTAAGCCACTCATGGGTGCTGGCTGGCAATCGAGCGAAGAAAGACGATTTAACGGCAGGTTTTAATGCGTTCAGTTAACGAAAATCTATTAGCCAAGATGACAGCACACCAATCTGAGGCTGGATGCTTAAAATACTCCATCCAACTAAGTAGTTATGTTCTCTCACTAAGTATATCCCTTTGAGAATCATGGGCTAAATGCAACCCATCTTACTGATGGTGGTGATGATGAGAATTTTCTAGGTGTATGGACCACCCAAAAGGAGGGCTTTTGGAATGGCTGCTTGATTGCTTCTCTTAGACAAGAAGCGACCAGTAAACATAAGTCACCTGACAAAACAGTTGTTCATGGGTTAGGGAGTTGTTCCAAATGGCGCCTCATAGAAATGACTGCAAAGAAATGCTCTCCTCACTGTCGAAGTAATCCACATGTAATTATGCGCTCATGTGAGTAGTTTTAATTTGCGCGACTAATTGTGCAAATTTTCTCCTTAATATTTCGTAAATGTTCTGATATACAGTTCCATCAAAAGTCAGGTTAAAAACCGCTGCTTGTCTAATTGGTTCGTTGTTAACAATTCCACCTGGTCATTACCTTAATTTCAGCTAACTTAGTATCGTCCCTTTCGCATCGCATTTTAGCTGTACACATCTCGGATTTCACTCTTTTCTCCAGTAACCCTTAATCTGGAACTGTGGGAAGAAAGTGGAGAAATGCATTAGAGAACAGCAGTAAAAACATGCATGCAAACATCCAAAGAAGAAGGTCAACAAATTTTCCTGACTTGATGGAAAATCTACTAGCAAGACAATTTGGTGCAGGAACTGCTCATTAAGCTTTTTTCATTAAAAGTGATGAAGAAAATTGATTATTTAGTTGTACGCTAACACGAGGTACCGCAGCAGCATGACTGTTCATTTTAGTGAGGAAAAGGGGACGTGCATGGCAAGGTAAAAGCTGACCCACTGATCCATCAGAGCAGAAATGGAAAACTTTGCACGAGCATGCGCGTGCTCTGCGGTAGGCAACAGGGAAGTGGGAGAGTTCGTTCCGGTTCCCGATATTTCGCACACATCAATAGTGTTTTCTTTACGAAATGCAAAAAAGACATATTTTTTTGAAATGTGTTGTGGTATAACTAGGAAGCTTCAAGCCTAACGAAAGAGATTTGTGCTTGTAGGCATAAGGTAACCAATTTTCACTTTAGGCTTACACGAACAAACAAATGCAAAATGTGTTTCCAGAATGCCTTCGATCTGCATTACGATTCGAGGTATGAAGTTATTTTGCGCAGGATCAAACAGAGTTATAACGCATTTATGCAGAAGACCGTACAGTGCACATCGTTCATGTTCAAATCATAAACTAGCTCAGTTCAGCGACATGAGGCCCTTGGCTGACTAAGAGTATTTGCAGCAACTTTTAGCCATTTAAGGGTACCGCTTGAACTAATCTCAATCCTCATAACAGCAAACAAATTGAGCTGGTAAGTTGTTAAAACAGGAGCTCATCCTCACAGTTGTACAGTAAAAAACGAACGTGGTATGGAAGGTTAACTTTGAAGCTAACTACCCCGCTACCGTGCAGGGTTAACTGTAGGCATCTCTAAAAGTAAATACACTTCAAAATGCAATTTCGGTTTTTTCGCATGCAGGCCTAGCTACCACTCAAATGCAAATTTTTTCATCAAGTCTGTAACACCACGCGAATACATTCGATGTATAGAAGAGTGATGCATGAGTGAATAACCATTAATGTGCAATTCTTCAGCCATTATGCAATCATTTTACCTAGGGTGTATAGAGAAGTCAAAATTGCGATAGAATACTATAAGGCGTCTCTTATTATCAGCTCTGAGGTCATAATGTCTCTAGAAGTTGTTATGCAGGGCAGGAGTGATTACTAGTCTTATTATTATTAAGTTATTATTACTTAAAAATAATGTGAAATTGTGAGGAAAACAATGAAATGAAGACCGAGCTGTATTTGAAGATTTGAAAAGCAGAAATAATCTTAGTCGTTATTAGCTTTAAATCTTAATCCAGTCTGCATATGGTCATGTGTCGCTTGTTATTCACTCCGAAAAGGACGAAGAAAATTGCATTCGTTCATAGGTACAGATAGGATCTGTCCTGCTACTTTGCATGCCATGTAGATCACTGCCATTCACTTTCACGACCTCCTTAATGCCGAGCTGCGACACAATGCATTATGTTTCCCTTTCCAGGATTATAAGTGCTTTTTTACTCAGTGGATGAGATACAAACAATTCCATTCATCTCTGCCTGTCATTAATCACAGCCTAAAGATGTTAGTTAACTATTCAGCTGGCTAGCTAGCCGGAAAGCAGTTACATTCCATGGCATCCAACCCTTGGCGTTTTCTCGCCTAGGAGTCAACGATGAGGACCCCATTGTCTGAATGCGAAATAGCGTAGCATTGCAGGGGATAACGAAAGGGAGTGTAGAGTGGCACAGCCTACCTCATTTCGGTGTAACTTAAAGTAGTGTGAAAATATTAAAAATAAGAAGGAAGAATGTGTCCTCATCATCTATTCAGAGTGTCAACGACATAAAACATAAGTCCGATTCCTCAGCAAGCAATAAACGGATTAACTACCATGCTTTTGTATCCTTCCATATGTCGTCATTTCACTAGTGCCCACCGCCGCTGTAGGAACGCCATCCTTGCCAACACTGACTTTTGACGCTCTGTTCTTTCAACTTGTCAGCATCTGTCTACTCGCATAGCCGATCATTTACCCACTCACGCAATCAATCGCCCGTTCTCCTGCGAACTAATGCTGCTTCCCTTGCTCCCTACAAAATTCGTGAATGGCAACATGCCGACCCGAAACATAAAGACGACGATTTGATTGTAGCAAAGGCATTAATGATGCGATTTAGAGAAAGTAGGAGAGAACGACAGCACACCAAATGCAAGCTGACAGATTCTCACCTCCAGTTCATGCAACCACATATCTGCAGCACACACAGCCTAGCACTGGTATGCCGGTGGCCCAAAATCTCCCAAACTCCCCTACACTGCCTTGCCATCACCAGTGGCCGTTAGCGCGTTCACACAAAATCTGCCACATTCTCTCGGTCCACCCTTTGGTTACAACTCCTCATAGGCATCAAGGGCTTAGAGGACATGGTTTAGGAATCTATGGCATAGACCATTATATGACAGTGGCAGTCTTGCGCTCCTCGTGCTCAGTGCGTGTGACGGATTTGCGTAAAATGGTCTATAGGAAGACCTTGAGCACATTTCGGATATCTCCGAAAATTGGCTCATCCATTATGAACACGCAACAGTAACATGAAAAAAGGCCAGAATTCAGTTAAAGTTTGCTATTGCCATGAAATTATGGACAGATGATTACGCGAGATGGAAAGTAAATCTGACAGATTACTTTCGCTGATTTTAATAGCCACATTAGCTAAAGCTTGAATAATCTGAGCTTATACCCAAAAAAGCAGTAAATACAAAATGACATTGACCTTGATCGTCTGCTTCATTTATTAACAGGCACTTCTGATAGATCACCCCATCTCGGTAATGCCATCGCTTTCTTCATGGTACAAATTGCGTGGCCAACGTCAATTCTGGAGGTGGTGAGAAGTGCAGGATTGTTAGACGCCATTATTTTTGCAAAGTATATTTAATTAAAATTAGACTCCAAACAGTCACTTGCTTTAGTTTACACTTTTAAGATAAGCTACAATCAGTAAGCATTTAGATGCCACTGGGCGAGTACGCTGACGGGAATAATGCATCCGACTTAACTAGTCTTGCAGAATTTAACAAACTCGTGCTGGTCAAATCTAGGCACAGGGGATGATCAGCATGTAGGAAATGTCAGTATGCAGATAGGCGTCGCAATGACGCGACAAATGTGCTTGGTGGTCATGGCGAGGCAGTCAAAAGGCCGTATTACTACTAGTGCGCATGCTCTTATTCCTCTTTGCTTCAGCTGCTTTATTCAGAAAGATGTACCAAAAATTAGACTTTAATAGGCTGGACAGCCATAAGCACATTATCCTTATTATTTATCAAAGATCGGACTGCATTCTTAGTGACTCTTGAGAAATACTAGGGCTAAAACGCACGTCAATGGCATTTTTTGTTTGGTCATGAAATAAGTCCTCCCTTAAATTAACCCTACATTATTGGACACTAGAAATCCACCACCTTTAGCGCCACGACTCGATGATATCTAAACATATATGCGATCTATACCACACGCGCGAGAAATTAGCAAGAATGCAGCAATTTTACCATTGTAACTAGTTTTGTTGTTTGCTGATGGGACTCATGTTGTACTTCAATTAGATAACGCAACATCTAAAGTTTATAGTAAGGCCTGATTAATGCCGATCATCAAATAGCCACAGAGTACAATGACAATCCACGTATGACCTCCATCATATAATTCTTTGGGGATAAGGTGGGATCATGGCTAACTGGTCAGGCTGATTCACTTTGCCATGAAGTCCGTCACTGCATCACTGCGAAACGGAATACCAAAGTTTCTGTATTCCCTTCACCCCACAGGGTTGTGGTGCCAAAAATATAAATCCCTTTCACCAAATGGTGTCTGATATCCACCATAATATTTGAAGACGAGGCCTAGCTTAGCAGTGTATGTCTCATGATTTGATGCATTCTCTTAGTATGTACTAACTGTGTGCAGGTGCCACATCAATGCGACAATAATGGATGATGCATTAATGCTATAAGTGACATATAAGTGTAATCTTACACTTGTGGGCATAGTATGGCGTTGCTAGTAGCAAAATGGTTCTAGCAAACAGTGCGCTGATGCACGCCAAATCGCCGGGTGCCGAAAAATTGTCCAATTTGTTAGTCATCATTTCTGCCTAGTTGCCTACATTCTCATCATCAAACTTGACCTCCTCACCAGTCTTTACACCCTCCCCATCAGCATCAATGGTAGGTGATTTATGTCCCACTGCTAACGTTCTGCTAGCACCGTGTGTTGAAATTGGTTGGATTGTCGAAGAGGTTGAATGTCTGCCTTTTCATGCCATAGTCCACCAGTTACAGCATCGCAAATGCAGAAAGAAGATGGGAATCTGTGCTAAGCAGTTGCTGTGGGACTTAAGAACTGCTGGTATCAAGCATTAACCAATGGTAAATCGCTGAACAAAAAAAAGTAGGCTTTTCTGTAACGCTGATTGAAGCTTAAACGCTTGCTAGAATCAGTAATGTGTTCCTCAACTAAACGAAGTTAGAACATGCCAGCCTCTTTGTGCTCAAAATTCGGTGATGTTTGTCAAAAGATTCATAAGCATCGGAGACGGTTGCCCAATACCGAATAAAAGACGACGCACGTAACTGCATAAATTTTGCCTTTAATACAAATGGTGAGTTATTCTGCAAATGTTTTTGGATTTCAGTGCTGAGTAATTCAACTAAGGGTTTCCTTAGGAAAGCTACTTGACTACCGGGTATAAAGCTTTCGAAAGATCAAAAGATTGCCTATTTCAATTGTCACGTTATGGGATAATGGTTCGTGCTACGTTATTCTTGCTTTTGAGGCAGCCGCGACAGTTGCTAATGCGCAATTCTCTGTACGACTGCGCTTCTAGTATGGACTGCGAAGTCCAGCTATTAATGACGCACAACCTCTCCTTCCTCAATAAGGCCAATCCATCGTTCGCACTGCCACGCCGGTTGCCTTGTGAGAAAATTTAACAGAATGTAGAATTCGTCAATTCCTTGCTGCCGCAGCCTGTAGAATGCTGATGAAGTCTTTAAGGCTCGAAAATGTTTTGCGCCAAAGCCATGCGAATATCGTGCTTTACCGTGTGCTTCCTCGGGGATGCTTCTGACACAATCAGGAGTATAGGCATAATCTTATGCAGCAAAGCCGTGTGTGAGGAATGACAACTTGTTCAATGCAGTATTTTCGAGAAATTGAAGTCGTACTGTTTTCCTTTGTGCTGATTCTTCTTACCGCGATATCTCAATTTCACAAAATATTGCAAAGTGCGGGAACACCTAATTCCATAATCCCAACTTTACGCAAGGCTAGATAAGGGTCGCTGATAAAAGTCAGTTCGTTTCCTCTGATGCTGGATAGCCTCAAAGGCTTTTAAGGCAGATTCAAGGGAGAGACAGGTGATTTTGCGTGGTGAACATTTATACTCTAATGCCCTTGGGATATATGTGATACAAAAGACGTGGAAATGAATAACAATAAAGGTAGAGAAATAAGAAATATGAAGAAGCACCTAGAACAAACAATCGTCGAGATGTGCTGGCACTAATATCTTGCATGGTGGGAATGTCATGGGTCAAATTATTCGTGTCCTGAGGAAGGGTTAGATGAGCCCTACATTGTTGTTAGCATTTCGGTGCTTTTCATTTTATCTAATCGAATAACCACGGTGTCTGCTTTAGTCTTCTCTCTTCGAAACCATGGCATGCAATACAGAAACATAGGGATTCGTGATTGTCTATTAACAGCATAAAGTGACAACGATGATCCTACCATTTCTGCACTTCCCTATAGTGGCATACGATACTGGCGATGCGCTGGGAAGTCAGTCACATTCTCAATTTGCGTGGTACTAGTTCGTACTACTAATGCATAGGGTTTCAGTGTTGTTGACAGGAGGATTTATACCCGCAGGCAGGTTGCAGATACTTCTTATAGACCAAACTCTTCGCTTCAGTGAGAGGCGTGACTGTTGCACTTCCTTCCACTGCATAGTCACTTTAGACCATTGCAGATACCAGGCCTCCAGGGATGGAGGAATGAGGCTTTGTCGCGCTACCGCAATGTGGTGCTGACAGTCTCTTCAGTGATCATTTGCAAGCTTGCCAACGTCGAACACTGCAGCAGTTATTTTTCTAAGGAGAATTAAGATCACAAAAGTGTCAGGGCCCTTACGCTTACGAATCTGATGAGTCAAATTAGGTCTATTCTAATATGCGGAAACTTAGAATTTTCAGCATCTCCTTTACATTTTTCGATATCTTAAGCAGGTAGGGTCAACCAACTTGAGAAGTTGCCATTACAGCCAAGCCTATCGCACACTTCGATGATGGTCCTCTTAAGCCAAATTTATTAACAATAGAAACTAAACTGCCTAAAAGGTAACGTCCATTAACACAAAGTGCGTGACAAAGTCATGAACAAAAATGAGCCATAAATAATGTCTATGCTAATAATAATGCTCCTCTTTTATATCGACTGCCTCTCACACGACAAGTCATGTAGTCAACAAATCGCATGACAATAACAGCGCATAAAATTTAATCATGCATTTTTATAAAGGAGACAGCTAATGAGCAAACAGAAGCCTTGTTAAATTCATAGTACATGCCCTAATTATTTGTATGCTGTATGATCCAAGGTTTAACCTATGCATTACGATTAACATTTTTGTTGAGCTGCTCTTGGTTAAACCAAAATGCGCAGAATGTGTTGTGAATGCAGATGTATTGCGCTTAGTAATGCCATTGGAAGTGGTGGTGGCGTTAACAAGCGCATGGACAGCTGCATTTGGCATTGTGTTTTTAGGTTGATGCTGAACCAATGTGAAGGAAGTGAAGGTAGCGTGAGGCTGTGAGAATAAGAGAAAAAGGGAAATAACGAAAAATGTACTGTGTGGATGCCGGCTTAGTCATGTGGGAAAGGCAGGAAGGGTGGATGGGTAAAGGGAGAGAGATAGGGAGTAAGCGCTACGGTGCTCATTATGAACCTTCATAAGTTAGCATTCTGACTAACATCGTACGAGTATACTTGTTTAACTGTTGGATTAATCGTTTCATAAAAAATGGTTTTGAAAAAAGTCTGCATATAATTCATTCCATACGCGGCTTTCTGTGGCTAGTTCAAATTAATGCTACAGCCTCATCTGGTGTGTTGGTTAGTCAGTACTATTGGATAGTGCACTAGATATTTGATGTCAGCGATCGATTTCGTGAAGGGTGAAACGCGAATCGGCAGCTCCTAATAGGTCGCATGTCCTTGATAGTGCAAAGGAACAATGACTGGAATATGATTTGATGGTATGGATAGCACAATAAAGGAAATCGAGGACTTATAAATAAGACTAATTCAAAAGGCCATGGACAATACTTAGGTGTCACCGTTGAACACCATGTTATGTCTTCAATTTTGAAATCGTATTCGTGACGTTTGTCGGACTGAAATTACTTGCGAGGTCACTTAACTTGGATAACGTCAGTCATCCTCAAGTGGGATTAGACTGATTTGTGAAAATTAAAGTTGAGTTGGCCATCAGATTGAGTAGAAGCTGCAAAGCATCGGTAACGAAAACATTTAACAAGAAAATGGGACAAAGCATTGCAAATACGTATCCATTGATCATGCGGCCTGTCTATGAGAAAAGCATAACCCACATTTTGTTCATCATGCATTAGAAACCACAAATTACGCAGGGCATGGAAAGGAACACCTTCCAAACGCACATACAATGAAATTGACCAAATCATGCATGAGGGCACTGTGGTTGACAAACAGATAAACTGGGGTCAGCAAAGTGTGACCAGGCCAGTCTGACCCTTCTAGTTGTCTACATTGCGTCTGGATCAGTTTAATCAAATACCAGATGCAGAAGCGAGAGGATGAGGCGGCGAAGATCGGGTCGCCACAGCATGAAGCATATGAAAGGGTTCTCAAATAATGTGTAGTTTTCTTCGCATTTTTTTCTTGAGCACAATTAGCAGGAGCTTCCAGATCAAGAAAGCATAGATATCTTGGTTTGTATTCCCGTGCTAATTAAGATGAAGTGGCTTATTTTACAAAGCAGCCATCGGTCCCTGTTATGCACTTGCTGAAGACAGTGTTCATTAGTTGGTGACAGTGCCTCTGGTTGTATAGAAGTGACCAAAGCCAGACCATTTTTTACTAACACCGAATAACTTTGCGCAAACTTCCATTTTGCCAATCCGATTCCTCATACAGGCGAATGGTTTCAACAAATTGGTAATCCTATCGACAGATGCTGAGGAAATGGCAATAACAGTGAAAACATCAACTGTAGTGCCCTTGGTTTAGCTTGCAGTAAAGAATACCAGTACCTCGGTAGCAACCCTGACAAGCAACGCAGCGGCGGCTTTCTAGATGTGTGCCATCTAAAAAAGCACACAGAAATCGCGAGTCAGTGGGAACAGTCACAATTAGGACAGTAAATTTGCAAATAGACGCACGATAAGAAATGCGATCAGGGATAGGGCCGTTGTGCTCCTTCAGGGGAGAAATTTCACTCGCGCGCGCATTGAGTGCAACGTTGCGAAGAGGTAAGGAGGCAGAAGTGTCAGTGCCGATGGTATTGCAGCAATAGATTAAAGGTGGCATTGTCAGAACAGTTCAACAAATGTAGAGTCGATCACTACCTTCGTCGAGTCGAGCTCTTCCTCCGTGGGAAAAGAGAAAAGTGAACCGAAGATAAACAGATGATGAATATGGACGAGACAGATAAAGGGCAGATAACTAAGCGTAAATGACACGTAGCGAGCCAACGAAATGCAATAAAGTCTACAAACGCAATATAGACATCCCAAAATAAACCAACAAATCACGTTTTGTGGTCGAGTTTCTGGCAAAACCAACGATACCTCGACTACCGCCCCTAATTCACGCATTGACTAGCACTGTTTGTGCCATAATTATGGTGTATACAAAAGATGATTAAATCCGACCCACTTTCCTGATTTCCTTTGACTCGTCCCGCCACTTTGAAATCTCCGGGTAGTATCATTGGGAGGGGACATTGTTAATTGCACTCCAAATAACTAGATTAAGGGGACCAGTTGTTGAGGCCACTCCTTTACGAAAGAGCTTATCTCAAATTTGACACATTTCTTGGTGTGGACTATCTACATATAGTGAGAAGAAGCGAAGTGACTGCACGTGGCTAATAACAGTTAACTGCACCTTATAAGATGATATTTTGTCTGATTTAGCGTTAAGCAATCGGTGCTAACTGTGCGACGCTAGGAAAGGAAGGTTAATAATCTCATGGTTTTGCCATTGGCTTTGCAAAAGCTACATCCATGCATGTCAATGGAGTATGAGACCATTGAGCTTAAGCATCATCTTCGTTGTAACGCTGGAGGGGAAATGTCGAATCGCATCTTGGCAAGACGCATACCTTTGCCGCCAAATTTTGTTGGGATTCTTGTTCATCATTTTTGAAGAACAAGTTCAGACTTAGAAGCACTCTGCTGTAATGGCTCAAAGCCCCATCCGACGCCATGGTTATGTTAAAAATAATCTCACATGCCACTAATACTTTAAGGGCAGACCCGTGCCATTTTACTATAAGTTTCAGAAGTGTTACATGTTTGAGCTGATTTTTAACAAATCCTGCACGAACGAGGTAAAGAAGGAGCATTTAATTTGGCCGTAGTGGGGAATACTTTGTTAACCATACTCTATAATTCATACCATATTATTATATCGCTCCCTTACTTACCCATTCTCCTCTCATTCATCCATTTGCCCATTTACTAATCCACCTCCTCTGCTTTTCCTATATGACTATGCCAACTCACACACGCACAGCATTTTCCTCTGCTTATCATTCTCTCATTCTTGCCAAATCACGTCATCAGCACTTCCTTTATTCCCATTCTACGAACGTCAGTGCTAATTGAAGTAAAAATACACTTTTTCGTGTATTTGCCACTGCAATGCTGGCTTTATTCTGCTAAACGCTAATATTAAAGGAATCGTGAGGCCGCGATCGATGGCGGCATCGCCACGACCACCAAATCAGCTGCCTTTAACATTAACACTATCAATTCAACTTGCTTTGCTTAATTAAATGCAGCAGCACCCACAACACACACCACGCGTAAGAGGGCAGCGAATATGATGAGATGCAAAGGCGTTCCGATGTGTGTGATGCCACAAATGCATAGCAAAGGGGGTAGATGGATTGAGGGCAGGGGTGAAATGGAGAGAATTGTACAATGGTAGAACGCGATGAAATGTGCCAGTGGCACGACATGTACTACAATCGTCACCGGTGCTCGAGCTAACCCGGTGAGATGTAGCATAATCTCATGACGTGACAGAACGCATAGGTTACCACCCCGTGCGATCACTGGCGTCTGTAATATCGGTTGATGGGCAAAATATGACTTTAAAGCGGTGATCGGGCATTCACAGTGAAACAGTGAAGTTTTGCAACCACACAGACATGATCAGATTCGCAGGAAGATAAAATGCGCTTGGCAAATTTGTCCTATTATTGGTCAAAAGCGGGTTTATTCATGAAACGGGCTGCCGCGAAATCTCATCAGTCGCTTGCATAAACAGCCCTTCTACTCGTGGAGGTATGTTCAGTGCTGTGCTGCTTGTGGTGTGTTTCGGGTCTATGGATCCGTTTCAGAAAACAAATGCTCATTTCATGAATGCTCATTTTCTAGAAAATTAAACCAGATATGAGCGTCGCCAGTATTCATGTGCTCAATATGCGAGGCTTTTCTGCATTTAATGGTGCTATTTTACACTGTCAGTTTTGCTCGTAAAGTTGGATTTCTATCAAGTCATTGAGAAATCAAGGTGAAAATGTGACGATTTGTGCGCTTTGTGCATTTGACCAACCAAAATTTGGTATACTAAAAGCCTTGCTATTTTGAAGTTGAACTGAGGCTGCGCAAGCAAGTCATTATACCTAATGGAAACCGAGACAAAATCAGCAGAAGCCCACGACAATCATGGATATGGTTTTCTCTCAGCGTCCATAATTGGCCTGGATTTAATAGCCACTGCATATGCAAAGAATCGGCACTGCCGCTTATGCATGCAACTTAGCCCATTCACCCGTCAATGAGGCACTTGCCACGCTATTGCGCTGTAGTGATTATTCAGAATGCGGAGAAGGAAGATGCATAAGTGGTGCCGAGTGGGCTAAGTAATGGGACGTGAATGCTACCCACGATAATGAAGGTGACGACGAAGTAGGTGTAAGGGAGTATGCCAATTGGGAAACAAAATATAAATAGAAATAAAAATCTAACAACCGGCCAAGATGATAGAGTGCAAGGTGTCGCTAATAGAGATAAAGCGAACCCTGAATTTTCAGGCTTTGTGCACTTGACCAACCGAAATTTGACGCAATCATTTTATTGCTGCCATTTTCGTAAATAAATGCTTATGAGTCAATCCTAGTGTGCTGGCTTTAGAAATCAAGAATTGGCAGCTTCTTTCATGAATAGAAGTTTGTGAGAGACGCACAATTCCTTTTCAAGCAAATCAATGTCTGCATAATTATAGCTAGTCTAGTCCTGACGGCAGCAAAATGCAGCAAGGCTATTTCGAAGCAGTTTGCTGCCTATCATCCTATGAGCAAATAAAATCCATTTTTAAACCGTCAAACCACGTACTTACGTTATGGGCTGCGCTTACATTTGTGATTTTCCTATAAGTAGAACCAGAGAGAAACCGTAACACATGAAAACTGTCATTCAAGGTTGTGAAATAAATATTCAGCATAAATGCTTATCAACGGCCAGAATAATATTCGCATAACAAGCAGCTAGCAGGTATTTTCGGTCATAGGCCATGTTTCGGCAAGCGGCATGGGGGATATTTTGCTCAATCCCAAAAGTGAGGTGCTTATTTGTCAAAATTTGGATCGAGTGCTGACGCTGGGGCTGCTTTGTTGTGTAACTAATGCAGACTCTGCAGAAAATAAATGTGAGATTAGGCAACTAGACGCTTTGAAGATCCGAAACCCTCTTGTCTTTATAAAACTATAATCCTCAGAGAGTGCTTGGCAAGTTTCCCTCTGTTGTTGCGAGCTTATAGGAGAATGCAAGGAAGCTCTTGCATATTAGGGACATGCCAGTGCTTTGTATATCTCTCCGTTGACGTCCAACAGTGGCTGCGCTTAAAATGCTGGTACGCATTAGATTGTGGCCTGATTCTGATGCAAATGGTGAGAGGCACAGCGTCTGCATTGCGATGAGTATTTCTCTTCCTGGACTGCTGTGCATAATTGTGCTACGGCTACTCTCCTTACTAATATGCGGCCGAGCCATCTATTCCTTGAATTGTTTTAGGCTACGCGAATGCCTGATGTTTCCTACTTACTAGTAAAATTCAAGGAAATTCAAGGAAAGCAAGCTAAGCGCTTAATTCTCATCTCATTTTTTTCGTAATCTGCGTGTTAAGGCCTGAACAACTCGGGTACAACATTAGCGATAGCTGTTGTCTGTTGCAGCAGATGCATGTGTAATGCATCACATTCTGTGATTACCTTTGCGCATCTAAATGCTGGTGGCACGGGATCCTCAAGCATGCCTCCACTGATAGCTGCCGCAGTCATACAAAGGTGGCTATGCTTGCTAATTACCTCTTTTCAGATTATTTCTTAGCCGGCGATTCCCGAATCTACTGTGTTTTAAAGGCAAATGTCAACATTTAGAAGGAGTTTTACTTCCCTGTCGATAAGGCATAGATAAGACGCGAAGGACGTTGAGCGCACTTACAGATGTTATTTGAAGCCATTCCACGGTATAGCCGTCAATCACGACCCCCATCTCATCTGGCCATTTCGTGCACCATATCATTAAACTCCACGTAGCTGTCCAATTGCGGTACTAGCCGTCATACCCATTTAATGGCACCCGACAACCCATAAGATACGCGTTCACCACCTTTTAGAGCTATTTTCAAGGCTAAGTAGTAGCATCCCACTCTTTGACAATCCACGCTACATTCAGCAGCAGGATTGGGGTACCCAACGAAGACGGTACTTTGAATTGCACTTTACTTCCATCAATAAACTGCAACTCAACAAAATTAAAACGCCTCCACACCTGATGAGGTGCAACATGTCGCAGCCGTCATTTGATCGTAAAAATGGGCTGCATTTGTGCAAAAGAACACCTCAATCACCAATTCATACAGCATCCTCAACTTTCCTCCTTCCCAGAGACGAAAAAAGACATCACACTCAGATGGAATACATAAGCATGTGTTCAATATACCAACGGCCCACTCCATTAAGGTGCAACGACGAGGCAAATAGATGGCCCCATCACTGAAATCCTCCATCCAACAAACCACTGGCGCACTACATAGTCGTCTTCGCCTTGTTCAGTACCATCCTCCATGCTCTCCTCGGCAAGAGCTCTGCGTTCTCAGCTCCCTCATCTTCCATGGTGTTAGCAAAATCCCGTATGGAATGGAACAATGCGCTAGCCATCACGCGCTTCCAGGACCAGTGCTACGAGCCTAGTAGCAAAAGGTCAAATTTCTGCTAACGATGCGGCTCCACGACAACTATAGTGACAGAATAGTTAAGATTTAAGATAGCTACCAATCCGAAATCCATTGTCACATCGCAAACTTGCAGGGACAAGCCCAACCACTTTTCTCAGACAACGGAACTAAACTCAATACCATTAACTGACAGAGGACCATTGAAACGCACAAAAGAATCCTAAAATAGTACAATCCTTCATGGCATAAGCTGCGTAGGTGAGAAGCTACAGAGGCAAGTAGAACATGAAATCGTTGGGCATATTGCGCTTCGCCCCCAAATTAAGCGCACCTGACAAATAAGTCGTCCCACTCACTGCAGCAGTCACACGTGGATGTCATTCAAGTGCCTCTGGAAAGTTACCCATGCGTGGATACGGACCACTAACTTGCGTTTTAAGCCCCAAGCATCGAGCAAGCGATTGTAGAATATGGAAATGAATTGTACAGAGAATGATGCATGTCAAATCATTATAACATAACCGTCCTTCCAATTACTTCAAACTTATTTGATATCGGCAAAATCAACAAAATCTCAACATCTTAGAGCAAAAAACGAACAAGCAAAACTGTTGATCGTAAGACATTAACATATAAGTTGACTTATCTGACATGCGCACTAAATAGCCGGTTCACTCTTGATTTTGCTCTCGCGTGGACCTCACACACCGTGCTCAGGCGTTCTTAAGTGTGCAGATGGGAAGGAGAGGCTAGTGAATAGGTAAGATGGATTGAGAAACTTGCCTCTCAGGCGTGGTCCCTCATTTGGTCCATTATTATTAGTAAGCTAGATATGCAAGCAAAATTGTCTCGCATAACCGGATTATACGAAATTAATTAATTTTTCCAAAGACATCTCAATTTTGATCAAAAGTTTGTTTCTCAGACGAATCGTGTTGAGCATGCACAGCTTAGGAAAAACTCCGGCTCACTAAGTGCGGGTTGAGTTGCCATGGCAGCACACCTTAACAGCGGTTTTAGCCGCAAAAACACCTTGATCAAGTGGTAGACATGCATCTCAAATTTTATTGACTTCGACGCAGGCGAACTGTATTAGAACGAGCGATCGTCAGTTTGAACTCTTTTACGACACACAGCATGAGGGTTATGAGGAGCTAATTCTAATCTTTAGTTTTGATTTAAACATTGTTAGCAATAAACTGCTGTAAAATTTCGGTGATTAAGGCTTTCGACAATCGCCTTAAACACAATTACCATAAATTTACTTAGGACTGCGTATAGTTTGCAAGGACAAAGCAGCTGTGGTTAAGAGTGCCTCCGCCCACGACTGCCTATCTACACGCATGATTTTATCGACTAATCGGACAAGGCTGACTGGGAAGGGGCTTTTAATTTTGCGCAATGCAAGCGGATGCTAGTGACTCACGCACCGATCCTGAATATTGGCGCGCTGAATGTTTGCAATGACACAGACTCGACTGACCTTATACCACTGTGACCTCAAATCCATAAACTACAGGGCCACCACGCCTGTAGAGTCCGAAAAATGAGTGAAAGTAAGTTTCGTGTCACCATATATAAAATATTCTTAGCTGAAAGGCAGATTCTCATGAAAATTAGTGCTCGTTCTCGGTGAGGTGAGGCGTAACTCAAGGCTTCAGGGGCTGTCGGACTCCACTCACTTGACCGATAAAACCTTCGACACGCAAAGTACTGCGGTCTCGATTGACCCTACGTCACGGTGCGAATTCTCTTTGGACATCGGGCAAAGCAAAACAGAATTCCACGCCAATCGCTACACATGCAGCCGCTTCATTTCCACACGTGCCAACGATGAAGAAGTTGATGTGAATGGTAAGAGGCATGCTTCTAGTACAACACCTTCTCGCGCTTCTATTGTAAACTCAGTAGGATTCTTATAAGTAGTCACTGCACTCAGCAGTTCTAGCATTCCTCATTATGATGACATCTGCTCCTGGGCCACTCCGTCGAGTACCTAGGTGGAAACCTCGGTATATATAAAAATTGGAAAGAGAAAACTTGATTAAAACAAAGAACTAGCAGCAGATGGCTGACTAGACAATGCTTTGAAATCCTAATTAAAAAATTAGAATTCGTGCTCGCTCTGCTCTAAATCCATAAAAAACGTCACCTGCTGTGGCTATGGAAGTGAGCGCAGGTGAACTCCATATCACTGCCATCTCCCAATGATCTCTCTTCTCGTTTTCACTCTTTTGGGGCCACAACCCTGTCTATGGATAAAAAGGTCTATGCAAGAAAGCTATGCACTCATTTTTGGTCTTTTATTAAATGAGCAAAATAAGCAAAATAACCTTGCAGGAGTTCGGCATGCTGTGCCGATTCCCTGACCGACTTTCATGCATCTACCTTCCTTCGCATCCGTCTGACAGATACACGAGCGATTGTCACTGCAACCCGTTAAGTACCTCACTCTTCGCCACTTAAGGCCTGTCATCATATCTAAGAAATTGAACGAATGCGTAAGTGCTACCTCGATTAATCAAATCGCTGACAAAATAGCTCAACAGCTTGAACTGCTTAGGAATGGCTCAAGAGTACTCTAGCGAAATTCGAGAGCTCTACGTTTACGAAATGCAAGGCATGCGCAAAATGTGACAATTTTAATCTATCTATTTCACTCCGCTTATGCTGTGCAAGGCATCTACATTCAGATGTTCCATCGATCAAGCATCCAACACATAAATGGACAGCATGGTGAAAACACAGGTGAGACAACATGCAGGTGGTGTCAAAATGCTGATCAAAAGAGTACAATAAAACAAAGCCAAACAAATCATAATTTGCCGTGGCTTGAGCAAAGTATGGTGAGTTACGCCTATTAAAAATCACCCTCATTTTACAAGTACAAATACTTGTAGCTGGACAAACTGCGCACATACACGTTGGCACGAGGATACTTGGGCAATAAAGGCAGTTGATGAAATTGTTGGAGTGAGTTGGTCACATTCACTGGCTTGTGCCTGTCGTACACGCGGCAGACTCAAGTGCAAGCGACACGGGATTAGTCTTCCCATCCTCGGCATTTACACCCCGGAACTAATAAAATGATTAGATAGAGTCATAATTTATTTGCACTATGTCGAGCACAGAGCAAAAACCAGAGTTCGCTTTTCTCACATCATAAATTAACGAAAACTACCCTTGCAAAGAGATTTGCGATCACTGGTCTAATAGGTGCAATGAAGCACACTTTCCAGACGCTGCCCTTTCAGGCAGGCTACACAGCTGGAGAATTCGCTTCACCACTACAAATGTGAGGTGACTTTAGTCCACGTGTTTCGATGAGGTTTACCCAACGAGAGAACATAAACACCTAGTTGAACGGAGCATTTCAAGCATTTAGCTGCATAATGGTATGCGTTCATGATGGTTAACAAGCTTAGACCAAACGAACTTATTAAATCCTGCCGTTAGATTGCACTTCTTGCTGCAATTATTATTTAGCATTTACAAGTGATTTAGTAGAGCGATTTCACCCATTAGCATTCACTAGTCTTTGGCAGCCTCGTTAGCATAAATGCATTGGTACGGTCGTCATACCGTTTCTTCAAATTTTGCAAATAATATTGGCGACTTGGAACATTTTGAGGCTATTGCTAGCGATCTTCCACTTTGTCTTCCTTTTATGAGCAAAACGCTAACTGAGCATTTACTGTTTAGCTTCTACATTTCTTAGGCTGCATGCTTCAAACACTGGATTAGATAAGCTAAATAATTTTGGCTCTGTTTATGGGGATTTGATTTCGTTTTCTCATGCTTCTGTTCAGCTATCTCCAGCGATCTCTTTATAATAGCAAACGCCATTGCTGCAGGGCTAATTATTGTTAAATTAGATGCTAGAAAAACTTGTTTCGTAAACCTTATTATGCTCGCTTCATGCGTTCTCATCTCGATGTATGATTTTTTCGGCATTCGGTGAAAGAGCATTTGTTCCACATTGATTTCCACAGACAAGATGCAAGTGCACGCCAGCTCTCCTCACGACGACAATATACTCTGATAGATCAAATGGAAGCCATTGCCTTCCCTTCAGCGATAAAAAGCTAGCCATTGAAAGCGATTTGTCCTTAACCCGCCAATATTACAGACTTAGTCCTGAAATTTAAAATGCTTTCCACTGCGCCGTTTAACAAAGGGAAATCTGTACTTACAATGCTGAAAAAAGGTGCCTCGACATAATTTTGTCGTAACTGTAACCGAAAATCTTTTTCTGGCCAGAGGGAAAGTAGAGTCCTGCTGAGATGCGTCCAATGCCACCCCTTTTAGAAGTTCAAATGTTTGGGCCGCAATGCTGTTATCCGATGGACAGCCCAGTCATGTCACAGTTATCCACCGATCACAAACCCCGCTTCCATGATGTATTGTAAAATTCATGGAAAGAAGGAGGAGTAAACAGTTGACGTGTCTTTGCCATAAAATACTGACGTGTCTAGGCAATGAGTATGATGTGAAAGAACTACTAGTGGGGGTATCTACAAATACGTAAATTAAATGTATTAATGTAGGCGTCGGTTCCGTGGCCTAATGGATAGGGCCTAATGGATATGGGTTCGAGTCCCGCCGGAGCCGTGAAACTCTATTTCTCCTGCTGCATGTAGTAGCACCGTGCCTGTCCAAATATGGATTGCATCAGGAGGGATGGATGTGACGCCTGCTTGGATGCTTGAAAGAAGGGGCAGTAAATTGAGCTAAAATGGGGAAGTGGAATGTCATCATGTCAGGTGAGATGCTAGAATCCATAATAACAGCGTTATTAGAACGACGCCTCAACCTACTGATGTGCCTCATTGCCACAAATCCTCTACCCTCATTTCTCTTTTGCTTTCTCACTACCAAATCCTTCCCACTACTTTTCCTCTGCACTCACTCCCTTATATTCACATCTTTTGTGCTTCTCACCCTTCTTCTCCTACTCATCCGCTCCTGCTGCTAATCCCCCTCCTTCGAACAGATGCCATGCCTCGCCGTTATGACACATGAAATGAAATGTGTGATGGATGAAGTGTGACCGGCGGCGTCGCTTATTGCACCAGTGGACAAGGAAGAAGTACGAAACAAGGTTTTAGCAGTCTCCGTAGCTTAGGGGTCAGAGCACTCGTGAACCAGTTGAGTTTTGCCTACCTCATTGCCTTGGCTTCACCATGTCCTGTTTCCTTAGCAGCTACCCGCTCTAGTATCTTGCACTCACACCACATCCAAACTGATGAATCAAGTATGCAGGTGAATGGGTGGGTAGCTTATTTAATACCATTTCGTTTTTTGCAGAAATTGGGCTCATGAGGAAGCTGACATATAGAACTTTCAGTTAAAATAATTTCTAGGCTGCACATTTGGGGTTCTAAAGCATTCCTAGACACAACAATCCAGGGAT